>CM039590.1:39394054-39681252 GCA_022457205.1 Saccharum spontaneum | reverse complement strand
CTCCTGTCATCGGCGTGCTGTCCGCAGTTGCTGAAACTGCGCCTAAGAGACCTTACTTTCGGTTTCGAAAGTAGACAACTCAAAGATGAGGAGGCGATGAAGTTCTCTCCTGCTCCATGCCTGATTCGTTTCGGCACTCACGCTCCCATGGCGGTCTTCACCCACGGAGACAAAAAGTATTACCATACCACGCAAGATCCTGCACAAACTCAAGCCGCAGAATCGAAGAAAGCGCGCAAGAGTGCGGCTGCTAAAGCCAGGAAAGCAAGACAGACTGCTGTCACCAACGCCCGGGAACTGCTGAGGAAGCCCGAGGTGCTCTCGGATGCACTGGAGCCGAGCTGCCCAATCACCGAGGCCAAAGTCCTCGAGTCACTTAACGATGCCTCTTACTCCTTGTCCTGGTCGATGTGCAATGCATGCTCCAGGAACAACAAAAACACTCTTCGCAACTACCGAAGGAAGCGGAGCGACATCAAGAAGCTCCATGCTGAAATAAGCGCTCATGTTGTCAGGAGCACAACACTCACACAAAAGTCACACGTCTCTGAGTTCCTTGACGTTGTGAGAGAGCCTTATGTGCTATCTGTAAAGTCCAAGAGGCCTAATGAAATTGCTGCTGCTTGCTCTGTGTGCGGCCCTGATGATCACCAGTAACCAAGGCCAAAACTGGCAACTCAGTGAAGGATTTTCCAGCATGTGCAAGGTGAAGAATATGGGATTGCGTTTTGCTGATCTGCTGGATCGATTATCTTTGGAATACCCTGAGATGCGGTTCAGGTTTACTTCACCACACCCAAAGGATTTCCCAGATGAGCTACTGTATTTGATGCGGGATAGGTATAACATCTGCAATCTTATTCACTTATCAGCACAATGCAGTTCCCATCCAAATTGCTAGCTTGATGACATCATGCATAAGTTTTGTGGCCGTTTTTCTTTAGTAAAACAAATCCCGAAATACAATAGAAATACGTATATACATACAATTTTGTTTAGGCCATATCTTCCATGTTTTAACTCCGATTTGGCTCGTTCAAGTTGCGTTAGGTTCGTATTTGCGAGCTCTACATGTTAGTGTAGTTGTACAGTAGGTTTGGAAAATTTAATTTTCGAGTTTATATTAAAGTAATTATTTATCTATAGAAAATCTTAGAAAATTCATAACTTTCACGTTTTAAATCCGAAATTCGTGATCTTTACGTCTGTGTGATCGTAGCAACGTGTAGAATAGTTTTGTAAGCTTTCCTAAATGTTTTTCTACTGTTGGTGTACTGTTCTAATTGTATCTTTTGTTTGCTTCGTGTATGTTTGCTCGGAATGTTTGTATGTTGATGCTTGGTGATCGAATTTAGACGGTGAGCAGTACTACGACGATTAGAAGTATTATTTTGAGCCGGACCAGCAGTATCTATCGAAGAACTTTGATCAAGGCAAGTATAACATGGGACTATCCTTGTTGTCCTATTCACTGAAATTATCATACATATGCATGAGTCTTCCTTGACAACCATAGAGATTATAACTTAGCTATTGATATCTTGTTTCCTTGTCACCTATGGGTTATGCATTTGGGTAGCTATTGCTAGTGCTTAATTATGAACAATGATCTTGTAATTTGACTAATGGATTATGCAATCAACCAATTAAGAAGATTTTATTACTGTTGAAAGGGGGCTAGAGCATGTGGGTTATTTTGATGCTCTGGTTTCTCTCCATAAGGACTTATCTGTAAGCATTAACCGGGATTGACAGTACAGCTGTGAGGGCTATATGGCTCTGGCTCTAGTTGTTCAAGAGACCTTTTCTAGCTTGTTAGTGGTTACCTTAAATGGCGTAAGAATGGCTTGCCACGTTGGGTGTAGTGCGAGCCCCTGGCCTAGTGTGTATAGGCTGCGGTTATTGTGCCACCGGGAAGGGGGGTTCTGTAACACCCCGGGTGTTATGTTGCCTCCTAATGCACTTGCTTCACATGAGTATAGCCTTATCATAAGCATCTCATCTTGTTGCCTAAGTTTAAGTAAGTGAAACATGCTTGTGCCATTATGTTTCTTTGTCTTGTAATGCTATGATCATGTGTGCAAATGTAAGTCATTGCTTTGAATGTTTGTAAACATGTTAGGATTGCTTAACTATGCATTTGGAGCATTTCTCATGTTAATAGCTTATGCTAACTTAGCTCTTAAAGTGTTGTTTTCCATGCTTTGTTAGTATAGTGTGCTAGCTGACCTCTCAGAATCTCCATCTTAGAGTTTGAATCAGTCCAAGTCAATTATATCAAAGTTGTAGTAAATTTTATAAGCTTCAACTTTGTCAATTGACCCATCTCATGATTCAGCTCTTAAGCCTGTCAAAACTGCAGTTTACTACTGTTCTGGAATTCTGTTAGTTCCCAAAAACAGATTCTATTCCTTGATCTATATCTCGCAAACTATGCTAATTCAAGCTTGACTCCTTAAAGCAAAGTTGTAGAGAATTTCCTAAGTTACAAGTTTGTCAATTGGCACTTTGGCTAATTCGGCCTAGTTCATGAGCTACAAGGTCTGGAAGTTCATGCTGTTTTGAAGCTGCAAAAATTTTCTAAGTGTTGGACTGCAGTACAAGTTTTGGAGTACGTGACTTTGGAGCCCTGTAGAACGAAAACCGTGGTGATCCAGACCAAACTTGTATAATAGAAGTTGGAGATTACATATAGCTCTACAACATTGTGGAATTGGTTTAGCTTTTGCTTGCTCGGTTTGGGAGATGGAGATGGGAAAAGTTAGCAGTTTCAGTCAACTTGCAATTGGACTGCAGAACCCGATTTTGAGGTACCCTCCTTTGGAGCTTTGTATCTCTCTAACCATACCGAATTAGACTTCGATTCTTTAACCAAAGTTGGAGTACACTTGTAGACCTACATTTTTGTAAATTACACCATGAGCCAATTCGAGCTGATTTGGGAGTTATTGATCGATGAAAAATGATGTGTCAGGCGTATTTTTGAGGTGGTATTGTCAATCCTTAACTGAATCCTGATTTTTGGTTTCCTGTACCCATCTTTGCAGCCTTGGATCTCCTCAACCGTGCATAACCTGTACTTGAGGATCTTAAACAATTTGTTCACCTCTCGTAGTTCTATAATTCCTAGTAAGGAAGTTGTTTGAGTTTTCACGTGAAATCAAAAGAAAAAGGGAGGTGAAGGAATGAGTTTCAGTCAATTGAATGGCTGCTTGAAGTGTACAGAGCTGCATCCTGACCGACCGGCCTTCGGCCGCAGACGCCGCGTGGCACCCTCGCTCGCTGCATGAACGCCACCTCGCCTAGCTCGCGCGATTTGGAGAAGCTGGCGTCCTCGGCTCTCTCTCCCACTCTCAGAAAGCTCCCTCCCCACCGTTCTCTGCTCGCTATGGCGATGCCGAACGCCATGGCCATGGACGCCATCGCGAGCTCGAGCTTTGCCGCCACTCCTAGCCACCGTAGTCGCCGTCAAGTGCACCACCACCTCCGCCTCATTCTCCGCTACGACCGGCGCGCCTCGGGTGGGCCGGAGACCGTCGGAGTAGCCCGTCCATAGGGTCCGTTGCCGTCGCCGCCGTACAGCCGCGCGCCGCGCACGTGGCCAGGCCACCTCGGACCACCACGGTGCGAGCCGCGACTGCCCATGGGAGCGCGCGAGCCCCCTGATGCTCACCCACCGTTTCCCCGGCCATTGCAGCCGCCGGAGCCGGCGTACTGCTAGCCGCCGCCACCGCAGTTCGCTGGTGTTCGTGGCCGGCTCAGCTCGGGCCGCCGTGGAGCAAGCCAAGGCCACCAGAGGGTGCGCGCGGACGCCTAGATGCTTCCCCGCCCCTCAGCCGACGCCGGAGTGGCCTCCTCCGGCTGGAACGGCGAGCACCGACGACCTCCATCGCCTCCTCTGTATTAATTCGCGACCAGGGACCTCGAGCTTGAATTCAACTAAATACAGGGGGGTTTCTGCAGAACCTATGACTCATATGAATAGTGCCGTGAGGACTGCTTTGTAATTATTTTTGCTGAACTTTGGAAATTCATAGTAAATCATAGAAAATTCGTAAAATAGCAAATGATGACTTTTTGGAATCCTTGTGAAATTATCTATCCAGTGGATCTATAATATGGTATGTTTTAGTTTAATGTTTTTGCTGTAAAAATAGATTTTTCAGATTAGGTTTTCAATGCTAGTCACATTTGTCTTTTTCATAACTGTAAATTTGGAGCTCGAATTGAAGTGAAATTTTTGTGGCATCCTACTCCTATGATATTTTATGTGTGGTAAAAATTTCTTGAATTTTAGTTGTAGTATGAGTGAGTTATTGATTCATCTTGCTCTCACATGAATTCTTGCAATATCTATTTGTCTTTTTCATAGAGGTTGATATACTTGTCCAAATGGCTTGAAATTTTTACAGTAGACTATTGGGAGTATTTTTAGACCACTGTAATTTTTGTAGAATTTCTTGTGCACTTTTGATAGGTGTTCATAATTCCACCTAATTATCTAAATAAATTAAGAAAATGCATTAAAAGAAATTATTTAGGAATAGACAATATGTTTTCTGGTGTTCATTAGTCATGTGTGACATGTTGGTAAAGTTGGTTTTGCACAATTATATGTTTGCAACAAAAGTTAGTATTTATTTCTTGCAAATGTGGTTTCTGGACAGTTCTGAGGACAATGTAAATTACCCCATGTTAATGATGTTTTCTGGGAAACTTGTTTATACAAAAGTTGTAGATAATTCATGTATCTAGCTGCTGTTAAAATTTGGTATCATTTTGCCAAGTAGTTTTTGAGTTACAGATGTTTAAAGTTAGGTCTCAGATTTGGTTGCTCTCTGTTTGGAGCAGACCAGATTCTGTAGTTTCATCTTTTAGACCTATTAAACTTGGGAATTAGGCTTAGGTGATATTAAATGAATTGTAGACAATTTCATAAGTTTTCTATAATGTCTTCTTGCAAGTCATTTGGATTTGTAGAACTCCAGATATGATTGATTTACTCAGCTACTGCATGTATGTCTAGAATTATTGAAAATACATAGATGCTTGATTACTTTGCTTGCTTGTTATTAAGTGTGATTCATGTCCATGTGATGAAGTTAGTACACCTGAGGCTTTGTAAATCTTGAGTTATGTCTGGTATTGCTTCCCTTGCTATCTTAGCATAATAGGTGGTGTGATGTTTATTTGAGCGATGTAAAGTGCTTATGTGTATTTAGCGTAACCTTGTACTTGCCTTGTTTAGTGTGTGATGCATCATCTATTGCATTTCCATATATTCATGCACTTGCATCTTGCATCTCATATAGGTACGCTAGCAGAAACGTGTGAAGGAAATGGCGTTGGAGCCAAACCCGAAGATGATGTTTGGTGGATCCATCCCGAAGATGGAAGGATCGGACAAGTGCTAGAATGAGGGAATGCTCGTCAAGCGAGTTTCTTCTGACATACTCTAACTTGAGTCGGATCCCAGGCAAGCCCCGGAGCATTATAAGCCTCCTACCTTCAAAAGCAATTAATTATATATATGTTATAAGTATTGTTGCATTAAGTGGTAGGAGTTGGTTGAAAACCTTGCTGCATTATATCATTCCTTGTCCAGATATATGAATCCCTGAATCCTACATAGACTAGGATCGAGTAGATGCTTAGCCCTGCTTTAAGCGGTAGAAGTCAGGTGATTTCCTGTCACCTGCGAGATGTAGGGATATTCATATATGGCACGGTTGGCTATATTTGCTATCGTGGAATGGAACCATGTGCTAATAAAATGAAATGAGACCGGGCGGGATGACGATAGTGAAGCAACAAGGCATGGAGGTCTTGGGTGTGGATCTATCCCCGTCTGAGTCGTTTAAGGACCGATTCGCTGTACGTCCTTGAGTCATGTTGAACGCAGTCTAACACTTAGTTGGCCGGATAAGTCGTTCCGACCGCGAAGCCGAGTAATATGGTTCAGGCCGGGAATCGAATGGTAGGTTGCTTCTTGGAGGAGAGAAAGGTTGTGCTTGGGGACATTGGCGTGAGACCAAGGGGGGGTTAGAGTCCCTATCACCTGGCAGAGTGTCGCCCTTGGGGTTGCGACATCATTCGGACCCGCGATTCCTGAATCGTACGAAAGGTGGCTTGTGCGACCCTGGCAGGGGCCTGCGCGGTGAGTGTTAGAAATACCCCTCCAGCTGGATAGGAATTCGATTCGAATCGCCGTCGCTCCCGGTTAGTGAGCACTTGACTTGAGCAGCG
Organism: Saccharum spontaneum; assembly: GCA_022457205.1. Lineage (NCBI taxonomy): Eukaryota > Viridiplantae > Streptophyta > Magnoliopsida > Poales > Poaceae > Saccharum > Saccharum spontaneum. Next base: position 39,675,006 of record CM039590.1, on the reverse strand, counting down.
GCAACGTAGATTCCATTAAATTGAACGGATGGTTAATTGGATAACGATGGAAAGGTTGCCTCAATTTATACCTGCTATGGTTAATATTGTTTGCTTCTAATAAAGTGAGTGCTCTAGTACAGGTTCTAATATAGATGACAGGTTAATGATAATTAACTTGATGCTTAAGCATTAATTATTACTTATCCATATTAAGCTTTTATGCAAAATGTTGTCAAGCTAGCCCACTTTATATCAGCCTTGCATGATCCTTGGTGTCACCTTATTTCTGGTTTATGACGGGTAAGTCTAGCTGAGTACATTGTCGTACTCAGGGTTTTATCCCCACTTGTTGCAGGTTATGATGTATCATGGCGACTGCAAGAGTTGGTTGGCTCCTGCCGTAGAGGCGGAGTGTGATCACGGGCATGATCCTTCTGAGTTATCTTCTCTCTAATGCTTTTGTGGGAAGTCGACCTTCATACTGGCATGTATTTTAAATAATGGTGTTGTTACTTTCAAATTACTTTGCTTCCGCTACTTTCAAACTTAAGTTGTAATAACTATGTTGAGCTCCGATGTATATTTTGAATTACTTGTGAAATGGTTGTAACATGTGACTGGTTATGTTGAATCACTACGATCTTGGCTTGTATGTTGGTTGGTTTGAAATCCCTCGTGATTTCATAGGACTACCGGAGTTATATGGGCTCAAGTGCGAAAATTTGATCACTTCGGTGATTGTTTTTGTACTTGTGTTCTTATAATTTGGACGGTTCCGTTACAGCTGGTATCGGAGCAAGATTCAACATTAAACTTGTCATATGTGTATTTAAAACAAATGTTTTATTTTATAAAATCAGTTTTATCAACTTATAGCTATATCTAGGTTTGTCAAATCTAAATTTTTAAACCTAAGTATGCCAGTGGTCAATTTCCTTATGCCCATATAAGGATTATTAGGTGGCTTATATAAGTACTAACTTGGGGGTTTTTCATTTATGCATCTACGCCCAGGCCAAGGTATGTATGTGTGATGACTCTCCCACACTATGCTACCCGGTGTGTTAGATTGGTGGTAGCCTTCATATATGAGATAGTCATATATGTCGCTAGTTTACTTTTATGCAACATCGCACCTACGCTCAGGTAAGTGTGAGTTGTGAGAGCATGACCGTACAAACTGCGGTCTAGGGGAGAGCTAGTTTTGGCTACTGGATTATTTACATGTTATACACATGTATATATGAAGGTACTTAATTGTGGGTGATCGAATGATTCGGGTAGTTTTGGTGCTACATGTATATATACGGGGGTATATGTATATGGGAGTACTTAGAAGTTTACTTTCTTGCTTTCATTGTGTGCTATAATTGGGGAAATGTTGGGCTGCAATGAAACTTTTCTGCAGGTACGCTAACCACGAATGCGTAAGTCGAATGTAGCTGACGACTAGCTATATATCGAGAGAGTGCGTGTTATGCCACCGACATAGAACGTGATTGCCACCTTAGGTTGGCAATCTTGTGAGGACGAATAGGACGAAGCATGCATTATCATGATTGTTGCCTTATGCATAGCTATGCTCCTCTCACCCTTGTTCTGTAGGAAGTAACTTGTGATTGATGTGGTACACTATCTTTCTTGTGTGGAATCAAACAAGAATGCCTTGTTCCATGTTGCTTGAGAAAAATGTGTACTTAGCCTTGATAGAAATAGTTGTGGTTACATGCTTGAACCTATAGATGTCCTTTAGTTTAGCCAAGTGGTGGATATGTTGTTCATACAAGCATTTGCTAATGCTGTAGACCTCACGTAAGTAATTGTGGATTCTCATGAATGAATTAAATTGGTGTTGGTCTAAGGTAACAAAATTTAGAGCTACTAGGATGACATGTTTGTGTGCTCTCTTGTTAAGTAGAACAAAGGCAAGCTTTGTTTTGCTTGTTGGACTTTGGCTGCTAGAACGATTCTGTTGTAGGGATGCTTTCATGATCATAATGGTGTTTTCTGTAGTTATGGAGAATACCAAAGTTGTAGATAATTTACTTTTCTAGCTTGTCCTAAAATTTCATGACCCTAGGTCTTATGGTTTGAGAGTTATAAATTTTAGAAGGTTGTTATCAGAATCTGCTCATGTTCAGAACAGATATGAATGTTTGCTTTATTTGACCTATGTGCTTATGGAATCATGTATTAGAGATAATAGAAGAAGTGTAGTACTTTTTCTAAGCTTTCCAAAGTGTCCTATAGCACTAAGTTTGGTGATCTAAATCTCTAATTATGAGCTTGCAAAGGGAAATGACAGAATCTGTCCAAATCTGGGCAGAGATGTCTTCTTTATCTTGTTTGGACCTGTTAGCTATAAAATCATCTTAATATGATAATAAGAAGTTATAGACAACTTAATAAGCTTTATATAAAGTGAAGGCTCAGCCTTGTTGAGTCCCTAGAACTCCAGTTGTACATTTTTGAAGTTATTGTCAGTTTTCTGTCCATATTGGTACAGATCTAAAACATTAGCATTTTTGGTCATGTTAATCTATGAATTAGCTGTTGGTATGAATAACTAAAGTGTAGCCATATTCCTAAGCTTTCTAGAAAGTCTAGGATCACCTTTGTGAGATGTCTACAACCTCAGTTATGGTAGAAACAAGTGACTACTGTGCTGCTGTCCAGATTCTGGGCACATGCTAAGTTGGCCTCCTTAACTAACGTTTGTTTGGACTAAACTTGTAGTTAGTTCATGCCTGAGATAAGTGCTTAGTTTGGGTGAGCCTTGTGCCTTGTATTGGTTGCTTAAGCCCATTCGTTTGAATTTTCTCCAATGTCTGCTTGATTGTGATGTTGTATGTGTGCTTGTTATCTAAGTAGTGCCCTAGTTGTCACCTCGTTTGTCCTCGGTGAGCATACGAGGGTCGCATAGCTTTATCCCAGAACAACGTTCACATTACGTAATTGTACGGTTGTTGTCTTCAATTAGGTTCTCTCTCTTAGGAGCCTGAGCCTGTAGACTTGGTGGTTATCCCTTGAATGTTTGTATCCATACCGTTGCTTGACCGAAAGCCCAAAGTTTTGTTCTCCTATATGTTTGCATAAGCCGTGGATGTTTTGCAACCCTTTTTGTGAAGACCCTTGTTGACTGACCAACCAAGTTAACTCTCATCAACGTTAGCCTTTGACCATGGTTCGTACATTGCCAGTTGTGGAGACCGCACCCAAATTTATGTTGGACCTCCCGGTTGCCTCTCCCAAAGGTTAGCTAGTGCGATGAAACGTCTTTTTGCTGTGGCCTCAAAATCGTTTGTTTGCAAATTCGTGCATATACCTTATCGACTCAATCTTTGATTGACATATCAGTTTTCGCCCTTAAGGTTTGCTTAATCCATCCCCAACCTTTCCAAGTCTAGGAATGTTTATCAGTCTTGATCTCATGTTGTTGCTCAACATGATCGAATCTCCGTTAATTAATTATCTGGTAGTTTTCTCAGTCGACGCCTGGTGTGCGTGGAATTACAAAAAAAAAATCACATGCTCGGTTACCTTCGGCAATGGAGCTATGTTCTCTTGTGAGGTGTTTTGATCTACGAATAGCTTCCATGTTGATTATAAACCTTGTGACTACCTTTGCTTGCTATCCCTCCTTGTATGGTACTTGTTCGGACCACCAATCTGTGTCATTTGAAATTCCTCATCGGACGTCTGTTTGGTAATGGTGTTACGATTAGTATTCTGCGGTGCCGCGACGAAACCTAGGGCCTCCCTGTGACCGGCCGGCACATGGTAGTGCTGCTAGGCACGCGCTGGTATCGAGGTTGCTAGTCATAGCCCATTATGGAACTACATCGATGTGGGCTTTCTTATGAGATGTTCCTTGGTTATCTTCCCATATCGTATCGTAAGATCCATATCTTAGACTGAAGGTAGTGGAGTTTCCTTCTGAAGTTGCCAAGAGGATAACCTTTGAAGAACAGGTCACCGACATAAACATTAACAGACTGTAATAGGTGGTGGACAAGTGACTCTACTTAGTTGTCAGAATATTGACGAACGTCATCTAGTAAGCAAGTATCTCATCTCTATTGGATAAAAAGGACATACAACACTTAATGTTGGATAAGTCATCTGTTGGATAAGAAACGATTGCCACCTTATGCAAATCTTAACCTTTGTATGCATAATGACCACACCGTCGAAATCAGCCATCTCTGGTGTGACCCCTTATCTGTGACTTCGGTGGCAACTATCTGTTCTGCATCAACCACAGTTGTTGCTGTCAGGAGTGAAGATTTGGAACTTTTTAGTGTTGAGAGACAACTGATTAGTTACCAATAGGAAGGTTAATCTCTAGCTAGGTAACGACTCTTTGGTAGCTACGAAGGCTATGTCGTACCAAACAATAACCAACTAGAAGTTAATCAACTAGTCAACAACTTGAGCGATACTCTATCTTCCAGAGCCATTGTAATCAAGTCAATTCCGTCTTGGACAATCACACAGAAAGTGCAAGGTGTTCAATCAGCTGCGGTGAAGAATTAGAGAAAGCATGCCCTAGTTTCGATCGACATCCTTGTGCCTTAGGTGCCACAAATGGTTTGTTCATCACTCTATTGGACGATCTCTTAAGTGGTCTTAAGGATCCTGTTGGACACCCTTTCGCTTTGCTTTTATGTTCTCTCATCAATAATTATTGGGACAATCAAGGGTTCTCCGAGTAAATTTGCAATTCGAAAGCAATTTGAGGAGTGTCAAACAACAGATTTCCTATCTTAGAGCTGATGTTTGATCCCAAAGAGGAAGCCTAAGGTGAAAGTTGGCCTGACGAAGTTGTTATGCTGCAAGCCAACTCAACTTCCAGTACAACTAAATCACCAAGGAAAAATTTTACTCAATCGCTTGGTGGTAGACTACTTCCTGTGGTTTAGTGAATGTTTACAACTTTTGTTGTCCTTAAGGCCTCGCTACATCTTTCTTTGGGAATTATTTTCCAATGGTGACATACTTTGGTACCTTGTAAAAGTTTTTTTTTCTAAGAGGTTGCATCTGATTCAACCCAGATAACTGTTTTCTTTGGATAAAAGGATCTTTTAGATAGCTGTTTGCATAAATAGAAAGTCGACAGAGTCAGCTATCACATTCACTGACCCGTCAACAGACTCAGATAATACAGTGTTGTCATCAGATAAAGAGAACTGTACGCATGGAATAGTAAGTGGCTTTCCATTAGTTGATATCTAAATGATTGAACATTTACGACCAACATAGACCTGTCTATTGGTTAGTCAGCATCCTATAGCCTCAGAGTATATTTGTCGCCTATGATCTCACCCTTTTGGAAGGTTGTGCTCAAGCCATTTTGGTAGAGGACTGCTTTTCAAACTTTGTGAACATAGAGTCATTTTAACGAGTATACTTCTGAAGATTTTGGTCTAGTGTAAAGTTCATACGGACTATGCCGTGCTCACTTAAGAATCAGATACTTGTGAGTGGTCAGCTCACGGACCAAATGATCTCCGTACACTGAGAATGCAATATGTGCTATCTTGGATTCCTCCCAAAGTAACAATGCTTCATGGAAGCCAATGAAGGAAATTCTTCAGACAAATTTTACCATAAAGAGTAGGTATCAGAAAGTGCCTTTGACCAAATTGTTCACCGATGTTGAAGCTTCGTAGCTGAATGCTATAGCAGATGTTGGGAACTAGATAACGTGCCTCTCCTCCATAAAAGGTCTTCCATTCCGAATCTCGGGACGCGATTCTTTTAAGGAGGGAGGGCTGTAACACCCCGGGTGTTATGTTGCCTCCTAATGCACTTGCTTCACATGAGTATAGCCTTATCATAAGCATCTCATCTTGTTGCCTAAGTTTAAGTAAGTGAAACATGCTTGTGCCATTATGTTTCTTTGTCTTGTAATGCTATGATCATGTGTGCAAATGTAAGTCATTGCTTTGAATGTTTGTAAACATGTTAGGATTGCTTAACTATGCATTTGGAGCATTTCTCATGTTAATAGCTTATGCTAACTTAGCTCTTAAAGTGTTGTTTTCCATGCTTTGTTAGTATAGTGTGCTAGCTGACCTCTCAGAATCTCCATCTTAGAGTTTGAATCAGTCCAAGTCAATTATATCAAAGTTGTAGTAAATTTTATAAGCTTCAACTTTGTCAATTGACCCATCTCATGATTCAGCTCTTAAGCCTGTCAAAACTGCAGTTTACTACTGTTCTGGAATTCTGTTAGTTCCCAAAAACAGATTCTATTCCTTGATCTATATCTCGCAAACTATGCTAATTCAAGCTTGACTCCTTAAAGCAAAGTTGTAGAGAATTTCCTGAGTTACAAGTTTGTCAATTGGCACTTTGGCTAATTCGGCCTAGTTCATGAGCTACAAGGTCTGGAAGTTCATGCTGTTTTGAAGCTGCAAAAATTTTCTAAGTGTTGGACTGCAGTACAAGTTTTGGAGTACGTGACTTTGGAGCCCTGTAGAACGAAAACCGTGGTGATCCAGACCAAACTTGTATAATAGAAGTTGGAGATTACATATAGCTCTACAACATTGTGGAATTGGTTTAGCTTTTGCTTGCTCGGTTTGGGAGATGGAGATGGGAAAAGTTAGCAGTTTCAGTCAACTTGCAATTGGACTGCAGAACCCGATTTTGAGGTACCCTCCTTTGGAGCTTTGTATCTCTCTAACCATACCGAATTAGACTTCGATTCTTTAACCAAAGTTGGAGTACACTTGTAGACCTACATTTTTGTAAATTACACCATGAGCCAATTCGAGCTGATTTGGGAGTTATTGATCGATGAAAAATGATGTGTCAGGCGTATTTTTGAGGTGGTATTGTCAATCCTTAACTGAATCCTGATTTTTGGTTTCCTGTACCCATCTTTGCAGCCTTGGATCTCCTCAACCGTGCATAACCTGTACTTGAGGATCTTAAACAATTTGTTCACCTCTCGTAGTTCTATAATTCCTAGTAAGGAAGTTGTTTGAGTTTTCACGTGAAATCAAAAGAAAAAGGGAGGTGAAGGAATGAGTTTCAGTCAATTGAATGGCTGCTTGAAGTGTACAGAGCTGCATCCTGACCGACCGGCCTTCGGCCGCAGACGCCGCGTGGCACCCTCGCTCGCTGCATGAACGCCACCTCGCCTAGCTCGCGCGATTTGGAGAAGCTGGCGTCCTCGGCTCTCTCTCCCACTCTCAGAAAGCTCCCTCCCCACCGTTCTCTGCTCGCTATGGCGATGCCGAACGCCATGGCCATGGACGCCATCGCGAGCTCGAGCTTTGCCGCCACTCCTAGCCACCGTAGTCGCCGTCAAGTGCACCACCACCTCCGCCTCATTCTCCGCTACGACCGGCGCGCCTCGGGTGGGCCGGAGACCGTCGGAGTAGCCCGTCCATAGGGTCCGTTGCCGTCGCCGCCGTACAGCCGCGCGCCGCGCACGTGGCCAGGCCACCTCGGACCACCACGGTGCGAGCCGCGACTGCCCATGGGAGCGCGCGAGCCCCCTGATGCTCACCCACCGTTTCCCCGGCCATTGCAGCCGCCGGAGCCGGCGTACTGCTAGCCGCCGCCACCGCAGTTCGCTGGTGTTCGTGGCCGGCTCAGCTCGGGCCGCCGTGGAGCAAGCCAAGGCCACCAGAGGGTGCGCGCGGACGCCTAGATGCTTCCCCGCCCCTCAGCCGACGCCGGAGTGGCCTCCTCCGGCTGGAACGGCGAGCACCGACGACCTCCATCGCCTCCTCTGTATTAATTCGCGACCAGGGACCTCGAGCTTGAATTCAACTAAATACAGGGGGGTTTCTGCAGAACCTATGACTCATATGAATAGTGCCGTGAGGACTGCTTTGTAATTATTTTTGCTGAACTTTGGAAATTCATAGTAAATCATAGAAAATTCGTAAAATAGCAAATGATGACTTTTTGGAATCCTTGTGAAATTATCTATCCAGTGGATCTATAATATGGTATGTTTTAGTTTAATGTTTTTGCTGTAAAAATAGATTTTTCAGATTAGGTTTTCAATGCTAGTCACATTTGTCTTTTTCATAACTGTAAATTTGGAGCTCGAATTGAAGTGAAATTTTTGTGGCATCCTACTCCTATGATATTTTATGTGTGGTAAAAATTTCTTGAATTTTAGTTGTAGTATGAGTGAGTTATTGATTCATCTTGCTCTCACATGAATTCTTGCAATATCTATTTGTCTTTTTCATAGAGGTTGATATACTTGTCCAAATGGCTTGAAATTTTTACAGTAGACTATTGGGAGTATTTTTAGACCACTGTAATTTTTGTAGAATTTCTTGTGCACTTTTGATAGGTGTTCATAATTCCACCTAATTATCTAAATAAATTAAGAAAATGCATTAAAAGAAATTATTTAGGAATAGACAATATGTTTTCTGGTGTTCATTAGTCATGTGTGACATGTTGGTAAAGTTGGTTTTGCACAATTATATGTTTGCAACAAAAGTTAGTATTTATTTCTTGCAAATGTGGTTTCTGGACAGTTCTGAGGACAATGTAAATTACCCCATGTTAATGATGTTTTCTGGGAAACTTGTTTATACAAAAGTTGTAGATAATTCATGTATCTAGCTGCTGTTAAAATTTGGTATCATTTTGCCAAGTAGTTTTTGAGTTACAGATGTTTAAAGTTAGGTCTCAGATTTGGTTGCTCTCTGTTTGGAGCAGACCAGATTCTGTAGTTTCATCTTTTAGACCTATTAAACTTGGGAATTAGGCTTAGGTGATATTAAATGAATTGTAGACAATTTCATAAGTTTTCTATAATGTCTTCTTGCAAGTCATTTGGATTTGTAGAACTCCAGATATGATTGATTTACTCAGCTACTGCATGTATGTCTAGAATTATTGAAAATACATAGATGCTTGATTACTTTGCTTGCTTGTTATTAAGTGTGATTCATGTCCATGTGATGAAGTTAGTACACCTGAGGCTTTGTAAATCTTGAGTTATGTCTGGTATTGCTTCCCTTGCTATCTTAGCATAATAGGTGGTGTGATGTTTATTTGAGCGATGTAAAGTGCTTATGTGTATTTAGCGTAACCTTGTACTTGCCTTGTTTAGTGTGTGATGCATCATCTATTGCATTTCCATATATTCATGCACTTGCATCTTGCATCTCATATAGGTACGCTAGCAGAAACGTGTGAAGGAAATGGCGTTGGAGCCAAACCCGAAGATGATGTTTGGTGGATCCATCCCGAAGATGGAAGGATCGGACAAGTGCTAGAATGAGGGAATGCTCGTCAAGCGAGTTTCTTCTGACATACTCTAACTTGAGTCGGATCCCAGGCAAGCCCCGGAGCATTATAAGCCTCCTACCTTCAAAAGCAATTAATTATATATATGTTATAAGTATTGTTGCATTAAGTGGTAGGAGTTGGTTGAAAACCTTGCTGCATTATATCATTCCTTGTCCAGATATATGAATCCCTGAATCCTACATAGACTAGGATCGAGTAGATGCTTAGCCCTGCTTTAAGCGGTAGAAGTCAGGTGATTTCCTGTCACCTGCGAGATGTAGGGATATTCATATATGGCACGGTTGGCTATATTTGCTATCGTGGAATGGAACCATGTGCTAATAAAATGAAATGAGACCGGGCGGGATGACGATAGTGAAGCAACAAGGCATGGAGGTCTTGGGTGTGGATCTATCCCCGTCTGAGTCGTTTAAGGACCGATTCGCTGTACGTCCTTGAGTCATGTTGAACGCAGTCTAACACTTAGTTGGCCGGATAAGTCGTTCCGACCGCGAAGCCGAGTAATATGGTTCAGGCCGGGAATCGAATGGTAGGTTGCTTCTTGGAGGAGAGAAAGGTTGTGCTTGGGGACATTGGCGTGAGACCAAGGGGGGGTTAGAGTCCCTATCACCTGGCAGAGTGTCGCCCTTGGGGTTGCGACATCATTCGGACCCGCGATTCCTGAATCGTACGAAAGGTGGCTTGTGCGACCCTGGCAGGGGCCTGCGCGGTGAGTGTTAGAAATACCCCTCCAGCTGGATAGGAATTCGATTCGAATCGCCGTCGCTCCCGGTTAGTGAGCACTTGACTTGAGCAGCGGCAACGTAGATTCCATTAAATTGAACGGATGGTTAATTGGATAACGATGGAAAGGTTGCCTCAATTTATACCTGCTATGGTTAATATTGTTTGCTTCTAATAAAGTGAGTGCTCTAGTACAGGTTCTAATATAGATGACAGGTTAATGATAATTAACTTGATGCTTAAGCATTAATTATTACTTATCCATATTAAGCTTTTATGCAAAATGTTGTCAAGCTAGCCCACTTTATATCAGCCTTGCATGATCCTTGGTGTCACCTTATTTCTGGTTTATGACGGGTAAGTCTAGCTGAGTACATTGTCGTACTCAGGGTTTTATCCCCACTTGTTGCAGGTTATGATGTATCATGGCGACTGCAAGAGTTGGTTGGCTCCTGCCGTAGAGGCGGAGTGTGATCACGGGCATGATCCTTCTGAGTTATCTTCTCTCTAATGCTTTTGTGGGAAGTCGACCTTCATACTGGCATGTATTTTAAATAATGGTGTTGTTACTTTCAAATTACTTTGCTTCCGCTACTTTCAAACTTAAGTTGTAATAACTATGTTGAGCTCCGATGTATATTTTGAATTACTTGTGAAATGGTTGTAACATGTGACTTGTTATGTTGAATCACTACGATCTTGGCTTGTATGTTGGTTGGTTTGAAATCCCTCGTGATTTCATAGGACTACCGGAGTTATATGGGCTCAAGTGCGAAAATTTGATCACTTCGGTGATTGTTTTTGTACTTGTGTTCTTATAATTTGGACGGTTCCGTTACAGGTTCTACATCTGCCTGCCGAGTGAATCTAATGGCCCTAACTTGTTAGACGAACTTTTGAATGGCTTTATATGGTTTCTTGTGTTTGGGGATTCATGACCCCCTAGCATGTGGAAATCATGACTCACAGTGAAAGTGTACACCTCTGCGCAGAGTTAAAAACTGGTATACTAGCCGTGCTCACGGATACAAGCGGCCTTGGGTATTCTTACAGAATAAATGATCACCATTGATATATCATGCTTAATATTGTTGTTGTTATTATCATGCCATGTTAATGCTATTCATTATCCTTATTACAAATGATCATTGGTTCATTAATGGGAATTGGATACCTTGATGCTGCTCAATTGCTAATTACATGATGAATAAAAGCTAAATGCAGTCAAACAGTGTCTAGCCTTTTTGAGCCTCATGAACCCCATGATATATTTGTTGAGTTCGACATGGACTCACTCTTGCTATTTCCCCCACACTCCAGTGTGTAGTAAGATGCTACTCGGAAGAAGGACAAAGGTGTAGTGGAGTTTCCAGAAGACTAGTAGAAGTGCTAGGCATATGTTACCCCCAGTCAGCCGTCCCTGAGAAGAATGGAGCCTGAAGTTTAGTCACCGTTCCGCGATACTCTGATGTAAGTGTTAATATAGTTATGTATACGTTATATAATGACATTGTTTCTGATACTTTTTCATTCTGACATATGTGTGGACTTCCTGGGCACACATATGGCGAGCCTGGTTTTGTTCTTTAGAAAACCGGGTGTGACAGAGTGGTATCAGAGCGGTGTTGACTGTAGGACGTATGCCAAGTAGCACTGGACGTATTCTAAAACTTATTTTACGATAAAACTATTTTGTCATCCCTTGACTCATTGATTTTGACTATTTCCTCTTCCTTGTCCTGTTGTATCCTCTCCTTGATAGCTTCCTTTGAGCTATTATTTCTTGCTTCATTGGATTTTGTTTTATGTTGTTTTTACTACGAGTTTTCTGATCTCATCTTTTTCAAAAGTTTGATGGCCTTTTCATCATCTATAATCTGCCACTTAGGATGACCACCATTGTTGAAGCAGCACGTGTAGTACTGATGATGTGATTGGTGCTTTGCTTTGCCTGATGTGTGCTTGTTTTGCTTGATGTGTTGCTTGTGTGTTGCCTTGTTCTCGTGTTTCAAAGGTGTCTCGGAAGGTATAAGTCTTGAGGAGTAGCTCGATCCATGTTAAGAGGGGTAGGTTTTACGTAATATTCCGCATGCTGATTTCTATAGCAGTCTGCAATGTTTCTGTTATGTCTCAAGATATGGACATGAGAAATTTATGAAATTTTACTGGGAATAACTAGACTTCTCTATCTTTCCAAACCCACTGGACTTACCTTATTATCTATTATGAGCTAAGAGATATACCTGTTCCAAGTTGGGGTCACTGCGCAGTCTGGAATCCTGAAACAGTTTCGGTTAAGTTCAGTTTTTGACTAACTTATGTACAGAATCTGGAAAAGTGTTGTGAATAAAAGTCGTAGATAATTTCGTAAGCTTTCCAACCATGTAAAGATCACTTCATTTGGATCTTTATAGCTCGAGTTATGTCAGATTTACTGAACTGTTAAAATTGGAATTCGCCCAGAAATTTTCTGCATTACTTCCTTATCTTGTATGAGTGAATATATCATTGGATATCTTTGAATCTCATTGATTTGCCTTGGAATCTTACATTAGAGATGATTATGGTTATCTAGTATAAAGGAGATGCAAGTTACTTTGGTGTCCCCTAGTTTCTTTTTCTTAAGGGGTAGCAAAGTTGTGAGTGTTGCAAGATGAAGGTTTTGTATGTCCTAGTACTTCACTTGGAAGAAGTGGTTATCTCTATGATTGGAAGTCTACTCATGTGCTAGTGTTGTTTGCTTGGGATCAGTTCTTTGTTGGATCATCTACAAGAAGCTCGGGTATTTGTCAGGACTAGTCATCACTTCAAGCTATTTTCAGTTGGGAGTTCAACATTCAATTCAACATACTTTATACAAGTTAGCATGGACGACATAGAAAGGAGATGTTGGAAGTCTATAGTTAGTTTCATGGAAACTTAGATGACATCACCCCCATATCAAGTATGTTTAGTAAGTTTTAAGTGAAGTGAGTTTTCTACTTGGATAGGTATTCTCTAGTGGAGTTACTATGAAGAAGAGCTCAAGAGAGTTGAATGTGGAAAGCTCTTAAGGCTGTAAGTGTGGCATTTATTGGGATTATAAGAGTGACATCTACGTGGATCACCAGAATCTGAGGGATATCTTCGCTATGTTGGTTTTGAACCTGTGGTATCATCATCAGTTTGATCCTGATCAAGATTTTTATGAATTGCAAAGTGTTGCCTTCAATGACATTGCTAGGTGGAACAAAATCTTTGTTAAGTGGGGTAGTGTCCGCTACCATCAACAATCTCAAGCGACGAGGTACGAAGAACTGAAGATCAAACTTTATCTTTCTTGTCATCTTTTGGCTATCTTTGATCTATGTCTTATATCTCATCAACGCAAAGCAAAGAAGCATGAAGACTTGAAGATTAGCGTTATCTATTTCTCTAATCTCTCTGAATCTCATTTTTTATCTTATCCTGTCTTTTCAGAACAATCTGTCTTCCTTAGCTTATATCTCTATTTTTGGATGCCCAAACATCATGGATAAATTCTGGACAATAGTAGACTTCAATATCTTTCTCTGACCGTAAGAACCGCCCTGATAGCTATTATGATTTGGGAGTTATGAAAATCACAAGGCGACGCATTTGTGCTGTCAGCAACCTGGAATAGTTTCTGTTGTGCACAGTTTTCGACTACCTTAACTGCAGAATCTGGAGAAGTGTTCTATAAGGAAATTGTAGTAAATTTGATAAGCTTTCCAACGGTATAAGCTACAATATCATCGGATTCGTAGAACTTGAGTTATAACTGTATTTCTGCACTGCTATTTTTCTGCTCGCGAGGAAGTGCAGGTTACTTGATCTTGGATATGCTCATGAATTTCTTTGGGATGTCAGAAGGACATGATAGTAGTTATCAATCAGAAACAAATGCAATATATCCATTGGTGTTCTCCAATTGATCTCTTCTTAAGGGGGTTTGTTGAACTAAAAGACGATACAAGATGGAGGTTTATATGTTCTATTTTGTCGTCTGGAAGCATCAGCTATCTACATGGTTGCAAAGTCATTATCGAGCGTAGGTATCTCTTCTCAGGGTTGGTAACCTGTTAGAACCATCTACAAGGATCGTAAGGGTCTAAAGGAGATATTTACAAAATGGGTTTTGAGCTTGTGGCATCATCATTGGATAAGAGTTGATCAGAGAAGAGTGAAGATTTGCAAAATCAACTTTATCTTTCTCCCTAGTCTCTCCGAATCTCGGGACGAGATTCTTGTTAAGTGGGGTAGATTTGTCACCCCCAAAATTTTCTATTTTGGGTTGTGCGGGAAAAACGCTAAATAAAATAAATTATTTCAATATCTGAATAAATTTATTAGATAAGTTAAGTTGTTGCTAATTAAATATAGAAAGTTGTGGTTTTAAACTTTTTCATATTAATTTAATAATGTGGTGTTTGTGTGATGCTTGTCTTTGGTGTTGGTGAGTGCTATTATTTTCAAAATACCATAGGACGACGTTTACTTCTCATCGGAAAACTTTTTGGTATTTTCTGGATTCAAAATTCTAATTTCCGTGAGCTTAATCTTTTTCCTTGATCTCTTCATCTATCTTTTCATAGGCTTCAAATACTTTATTTGGGTTCCTCATGTTCCATAATGTCTCTAGAAAATTCCCTCGAATTTTCGGAGCTTTCGGAGTATTTTTCGCGGCTTAAATAATAATTCTGGACTTTTCTAGAATTATTTTATTCACGAAATTAATTAATTCCGAAAATAATAAATATCTTATTTTCCACCAAAGCTTATGTTCAGTAATCCCAAATGTCTATTCATTTATTTACTAATGGGCTTTAATAATTAATTAGGCCTATTAGTAAAGATGGAGGGTGCAGCGTCAATTAGCACCATATCGCTAGTTGACGTGAAGGGGGAGAGTCTTCCTCCCTATATATATGTCCGGCCTGCCTGCTAGCCCTGTTTTCCGCCGCCGCTGTCGCCGCCCGCCGCCGCTGTTGTCGCCGCCGCCGCTGCCGCCGCTATGCCGCCGCCGCCGAGGACAGTTCCCACGCGTCCGCGCCGTCGCCACGGAGCCCAAGCCGTCCACCTCCACCTCCTCCTCTTGCGGCAGGAGCAGCGCTCCTTCGATCGGTGGCAACCAAGATGGCCGCGCACCGTCTCGCCTTCCATCTGCCCTGGAGCGCCATGGCTGACTCCCAGCTGCCGCCACGACACCAGATTTTGCGTCGCTCGCAGACCTTACGCTTGAAAGCATGGAGTTCGCCGTGGACAGTGACCGCCTTTTGACCCGCCTCCTGTCATCGGCGTGCTGTCCGCAGTTGCTGAAACTGCGCCTAAGAGACCTTACTTTCGGTTTCGAAAGTAGACAACTCAAAGATGAGGAGGCGATGAAGTTCTCTCCTGCTCCATGCCTGATTCGTTTCGGCACTCACGCTCCCATGGCGGTCTTCACCCACGGAGACAAAAAGTATTACCATACCACGCAAGATCCTGCACAAACTCAAGCCGCAGAATCGAAGAAAGCGCGCAAGAGTGCGGCTGCTAAAGCCAGGAAAGCAAGACAGACTGCTGTCACCAACGCCCGGGAACTGCTGAGGAAGCCCGAGGTGCTCTCGGATGCACTGGAGCCGAGCTGCCCAATCACCGAGGCCAAAGTCCTCGAGTCACTTAACGATGCCTCTTACTCCTTGTCCTGGTCGATGTGCAATGCACGCTCCAGGAACAACAAAAACACTCTTCGCAACTACCGAAGGAAGCGGAGCGACATCAAGAAGCTCCATGCTGAAATAAGCGCTCATGTTGTCAGGAGCACAACACTCACACAAAAGTCACACGTCTCTGAGTTCCTTGACGTTGTGAGAGAGCCTTATGTGCTATCTGTAAAGTCCAAGAGGCCTAATGAAATTGCTGCTGCTTGCTCTGTGTGCGGCCCTGATGATCACCAGTAACCAAGGCCAAAACTGGCAACTCAGTGAAGGATTTTCCAGCATGTGCAAGGTGAAGAATATGGGATTGCGTTTTGCTGATCTGCTGGATCGATTATCTTTGGAATACCCTGAGATGCGGTTCAGGTTTACTTCACCACACCCAAAGGATTTCCCAGATGAGCTACTGTATTTGATGCGGGATAGGTATAACATCTGCAATCTTATTC
Source organism: Saccharum spontaneum (assembly GCA_022457205.1). NCBI lineage: Eukaryota > Viridiplantae > Streptophyta > Magnoliopsida > Poales > Poaceae > Saccharum > Saccharum spontaneum. Next base: position 39,658,856 of record CM039590.1, on the reverse strand, counting down.
ACTTATCAGCACAATGCAGTTCCCATCCAAATTGCTAGCTTGATGACATCATGCATAAGTTTTGTGGCCGTTTTTCTTTAGTAAAACAAATCCCGAAATACAATAGAAATACGTATATACATACAATTTTGTTTAGGCCATATCTTCCATGTTTTAACTCCGATTTGGCTCGTTCAAGTTGCGTTAGGTTCGTATTTGCGAGCTCTACATGTTAGTGTAGTTGTACAGTAGGTTTGGAAAATTTAATTTTCGAGTTTATATTAAAGTAATTATTTATCTATAGAAAATCTTAGAAAATTCATAACTTTCACGTTTTAAATCCGAAATTCGTGATCTTTACGTCTGTGTGATCGTAGCAACGTGTAGAATAGTTTTGTAAGCTTTCCTAAATGTTTTTCTACTGTTGGTGTACTGTTCTAATTGTATCTTTTGTTTGCTTCGTGTATGTTTGCTCGGAATGTTTGTATGTTGATGCTTGGTGATCGAATTTAGACGGTGAGCAGTACTACGACGATTAGAAGTATTATTTTGAGCCGGACCAGCAGTATCTATCGGAGAACTTTGATCAAGGCAAGTATAACATGGGACTATCCTTGTTGTCCTATTCACTGAAATTATCATACATATGCATGAGTCTTCCTTGACAACCATAGAGATTATAACTTAGCTATTGATATCTTGTTTCCTTGTCACCTATGGGTTATGCATTTGGGTAGCTATTGCTAGTGCTTAATTATGAACAATGATCTTGTAATTTGACTAATGGATTATGCAATCAACCAATTAAGAAGATTTTATTACTGTTGAAAGGGGGCTAGAGCATGTGGGTTATTTTGATGCTCTGGTTTCTCTCCATAAGGACTTATCTGTAAGCATTAACCGGGATTGACAGTACAGCTGTGAGGGCTATATGGCTCTGGCTCTAGTTGTTCAAGAGACCTTTTCTAGCTTGTTAGTGGTTACCTTAAATGGTGTAAGAATGGCTTGCCACGTTGGGTGTAGTGCGAGCCCCTGGCCTAGTGTGTATAGGCTGCGGTTATTGTGCCACCGGGAAGGGGGGTTCTACATCTGCCTGCCGAGTGAATCTAATGGCCCTAACTTGTTAGACGAACTTTTGAATGGCTTTATATGGTTTCTTGTGTTTGGGGATTCATGACCCCCTAGCATGTGGAAATCATGACTCACAGTGAAAGTGTACACCTCTGCGCAGAGTTAAAAACTGGTATACTAGCCGTGCTCACGGATACGAGCGGCCTTGGGTATTCTTACAGAATAAATGATCACCATTGATATATCATGCTTAATATTGTTGTTGTTATTATCATGCCATGTTAATGCTATTCATTATCCTTATTACAAATGATCATTGGTTCATTAATGGGAATTGGATACCTTGATGCTGCTCAATTGCTAATTACATGATGAATAAAAGCTAAATGCAGTCAAACAGTGTCTAGCCTTTTTGAGCCTCATGAACCCCATGATATATTTGTTGAGTTCGACATGGACTCACTCTTGCTATTTCCCCCACACTCCAGTGTGTAGTAAGATGCTACTCGGAAGAAGGACAAAGGTGTAGTGGAGTTTCCAGAAGACTAGTAGAAGTGCTAGGCATATGTTACCCCCAGTCAGCCGTCCCTGAGAAGAATGGAGCCTGAAGTTTAGTCACCGTTCCGCGATACTCTGATGTAAGTGTTAATATAGTTATGTATACGTTATATAATGACATTGTTTCTGATACTTTTTCATTCTGACATATGTGTGGACTTCCTGGGCACACATATGGCGAGCCTGGTTTTGTTCTTTAGAAAACCGGGTGTGACAAGACATTACTCTCCTACATTTCCTATCATGTGCAAGCTTCAATTCAAACTCTTAGAACATATGTAGGGGGAGCTAATGCTACCAATTTGGGTTCATGAAACTTATCCAAATCCTTTACACATGGTAAAAATGCTTGGGCAAGCAACATGGATTCAAAATGATTTCAATTCATATCGTTGTGAAAGGGTTGTCATCAATTACCAAAAAGGGGAGATTGAAAGCTCTTGTTTGGTTTTAGTGAATTGATTGAAAGATCTAGTTTGGTGAATTGCTAACTGTTGATGGTAGTTAATGTCAATTATAAACCATCAATATACTTTGCATAAATGACTAAAATGGATCACCAACATAGACTTAGGGGTTTAAACTAACAACTTTCCTGGTTTTGGTGAATCTGTGTTTTTAGCAGGATTTAATTAGAAAACAGCCATGGAGGACCTATTCGTCAAAGGAAATCATGTTTATCTGCGATGGTGTCAACGTGGGAAGACTCTAGAAGACTCTAGAAGGCGAATCACTGAAGCAGGCCACATGTCCATGACATGTGGGGTTGGCTGGCCCCACTATTAGGCTAGCCAGCCTGTGGGCCCCCATGTCAGCCTCTTGTTGCTGCGTCGGTTCCCCACCGCCTTAGGGTTTGCATCTACGCTGTTCTTTTAAGTCAGTTTGATCTGAGGGTCCAAGATGCTTGAAGACCTCTATATATACCTGCCTATACCCCCTCGAGGGAAAGCATTGATCCTGAGAGCCTGAAGGCCATAAAACCTAATTCATATTTCCACCAGGATCAAAGCTAGCAATCAAGAGAAGATTAATCCTCAATAGGATCTAGTCTTATATTAGAGATAGAGAGATAGAGTGAGAGGGAAGAGTTTGGAGGAAGTGTCGGCATGTCAGTGCTCTCTCTACGGCTTGTACCCTGGCAGAATCAAGTTCTTCTTGAGCTTACTTCTGAGATTTCTCTGGTAATCAACTTCTAATTCAAGTAAGCATCTTATTTATATTGTTCTTTAGGGTTGCAATTCTTTTTGAGTACTTTAATCCTTGTAGCTCCTGGGTTAAAGTAGTATTCGTAGTGTAAGCGTGATGCTTAGGCTCAGTTACTTGTGGATGTACCCTACTTTTTGGATCGGTGGTAGCTCGCGAGGGTGACTCTTATAGGCTCATTGAATCCTCTGTAGTCCACCTCCTATTTGTTGGCCTAGCAGGACCTTGTTACTAAAGGAAACACACTCTACCTGTGTTTCTTTGGTAATATCCCCAAAATTGAAAAATAGAAGACAAAGCTTACCAAAGTTAGAACTAGAAGACCTTTGCGATCTCCTTTATACTCATGTTATCTAAGCCTTGTTATGAAGTTCAGTTAAGTTGGATTTAGTTATTGTCACACACATTTCCTTGAGTTCGATATAAAATTGGGATACTCCCGGTGAAGTGCTACATCGGTATAATATCCGTATGCTTGCGGATTATTTTGTGTGCATTAATATATACCAACATGCATTTTTGGCACCGTTGCCAGGGAAACGGTTGCTGAGTTAATTTCAAACCTAGCTTAACCTTGTATAATTATTCTTTTATCTTTTACTTTTCTTTTCCTTTCACTATGGATTTAGAATCCATCCTTATCCACCAATACGCTACACCTACGAGGGCATGCCTAGAGCCACCAGAATCCTCAAAGCCTATCCTAACACCTGGCTATGAGCTGCGCCCATGTTTAATCAACATGGTCTAGGATCAATCTTTTTTGGACGAAGATGTCAGATGAAACCTTACGATGGAAGCTTTTTTATTTCTCATTGAAAAGGAGAGCTAAATGTTGGTACAAGCAAACCATAGGGAGTGGACAAGGAGATTGGGAAGCTTTGTGTTCTAACTTTTGCTTGCAATTCTTTTCCATCTCTAGAGTAGTCAGCCTTCGTTCAGAGGTTCTAACTTTGAAACAAAAAACAAGAATCTCTAGGCATGGTATGGGATCATTTTAATACTCTTATTAATACTGGTCCTGACCTTGCCATTCAAGACCCCATTCTTCTTCAACACTTTTATATGGGTCTTGATAGGAAAACCTCGAAGTATCTTGATACAGCTTCAGGAGGATCATTCTTGCATGTCTTCGCTAACTCGAGGGGAAGCATTCTTACTAAAATCCTAGAGAAAACCCCCTGAAGTAGAAAAGAAGCTGTTAGGGGAGGAACCTCAGATAGCTGAACCTGAACTTTTGCCTAACCCATCACCAACTTCAGCTGTCTCAAATCCTGAACCACCGAAAAAGAAGGAAACTCTAATTTTGGATTTTATGGTTGAATTCAAGGATGAACTTTTTGATGAATATGGAAATACCATGAATTACCATACTATGAGGAGACCCCAGAAGCCTAGGAAATCATCATCTCATGAAGAAATCATAGACCCTTTTGAGGAAGCTTTCCTTAAAAAGACTACGAAAGAGCTAGTGTCTATCATAAGCAATCAATGGTTAGAAGAATCAGAGCTTTCCTCTGATGTGATTTGTCTAGATTCACCTTCTATATCCATTCATTGCCAAATTAACAAAGCTCCTTTCGATGCTCTTTACAAACCAGTTGTGGGTGTTAATATCATGTCTGCATCTTTTGTTCAAGATTTATTGAAAGACATGCCATTAACCCTAACAACAAAGTTATTGAAAAGTCTTTCAGGACACATTCTCCTGAGTTTGGGAATTCTGTATGTCCTCCCTATTAGGTACAAGGAACCATGGTTCATTTGAGCTTTTATATCTATGATATCATATAGTTTGACCTATTGATAGGACAACAAATTGAAAGACTTATTCAAGAAGGACAAACATGGAAATTGAAAATAAGCCTCAGAAAAAACTTTAAACTTTCTATACCCATTACTTATTCTCTAAATGCTGAGACTGAGCCGATTCTCGAGCAAGACCCAATGGAAGAGGTTAAGGCAACATCTCTTGATGACTTGATCGAACTCAACCTTGAAGATGATGCCTAATTCTTCATCAAGGAGAAAGATGAAAATCCCATAGAACCTGAACCTTTAGATGAACTGCTAGAACTACCTAAGCCCACCATTGAGCTTAAACCCCTACCTTCTAGTCTTAAATATGCTTTTCTCAATAATGATGATGATTCTCCTATGATCATAAGTGAAAAACTCTCTCAGGAAGAAACCCTCCACTTGATAACTGTCTTGAAAAAGCATCATACTGTTTTTAGCTACTCGCTCTAGGACCTTAAGAGAATTAGCCCTACTCTTGCACCCATCGCATCCCTACAGACCCAGATTCTATACCTTCTAGGGAGCCACGGCGTAGGCTTAACAATGTGATGAGAGAGGTTGTTAAGAAAGTGGTTTTGAAACTCCTACAAACTGGGATCATCTACCCTATTTCGTACAGTGAGTGGGTAAGCCCTGTTCAAGTTGTGCCTAAAAAGGGAGGCATGACTGTTGTTAAAAATGAAAAGAATGAATTGATCCCCTAAAGAACCGTCATAGGATGGCGGATGTGCATTGATTACCGAAAACTTAACAAGGCAACAAAGAAAGATCATTTTACGTTGCCCTTCACTAATGAAATGTTAGAGCGACTGGCAAATCACTTTTTCTTCTATTTTCTTGATTGGTATTTAGGATATCACCAGATACCGATCCATCTTGATGACCAAAGGAAAACCACTTTTACATATTGAAAGGCCCTAATGGCTAGAGTGGGTGAATAGCCTATAAAAATTTCTACAACAACACTAAACAAACCGGTTAGACAAATATGTGGCGAAGCGAATGTTGCGCTAGCCTGCTAAAAATGCAAGCCACCTACCACAATTCTAGTTGCCATTGTCTCTAAGGATACAAAGTGTCGGTGTTCGGTCCCGTGGGGGTCCTAAACCGACGAGTGAGTGCTGTGTGTCCCTAACCCGAATGGTGATGCAAGGGGAATACACGGGGATTTATCCTGGTTCGGGCAAAAAGACGGCCCTACGTCCAGCGGGGAGGGGGAGTGTTGTATTTCCTTGCACCTAGTGCTTGCGTAGGGGTTACAAGCGATGAGAGAGGGAACTGAGCCTAGGTCTCAAAGGAAAAATGAGAGAGTACAAAGGTGATTGCTTGAGATGTTGATCTGTGGATTGTATGCCTTTGCTTGCTAGCACCTGGCTTCTGGCTTGTGTCTTTTTTTCGCTCTCCCTCTTGTAGAGCCCTGGCCTGCCCTTTTATAGGGTAAGAGGAGGCCGGGGCTCCGGAGTGCTTTTAGATGAAGTTTTGTCGATCCCTATGGAGGTGGCTGTAGCGACGTGCCTCAGGAATGGCTGGCCATCCTCGGACACCGTGGTGATGTTGGGGACGAGACGGTGAAATGACCCAGAGTCCTGTGCCACGTTGGCCTTTCTTCCCTGTTGACCAGCGCCGGACGTCGAGGTCGGGTCGAGGTTGGGTCGAGGCCGGACGGATAAGGCCGAATCTCCGAGATTGTGGAATACGGGCCTTGTCATATCCTCCCTCGAGGGTGATCGATGACGAAACAGTGCGTGGTAAGGTGCGCACAGTGACAGGTTTCACCTCCCATCACGGGATGGGCGGTAAAAAGTGAGGACTGATACTGGCATTGTTCCCACGTCGGTCATGGCTATAGCCATGTCGGTAGATGGTGGTAGGTAATCGTATTGAATGCTTTGACTTTTATCTCAGAGTAGGTGAGTAGAGTGGGTCGAGCGTTCCAACCTGGGGTCGTGCGAGTCGGAGATTTGCCGGTGGCCGAACGAGTCTCGTGCGAGTCGGAGCACAGTCGAGGTGCCTTATTATACGGGCCTTGTCTAGGACGGGGCGCGGTCGAGGCGTTCCCATCGGGGGTGCCTCGTACGAGTCGAAGTCAGGGCGCGGTCAAGACGCTCCGTCGAGCTGGCCTCGTACGAGGCGGACCCTGTACGTGGTCGAGGTGCACTGCCTTTTGTTGTGGTTTAATCGTTTTGTTCTTTTTTACCGTTGGTTGTGGGTACCCCTATACTGCAGGTACCGACAGTAGCCCCCGAGCCTTTGGGTGAGTGTCTGGTCACTCACTCAGAGGCTCATTGGTTAATGAACTGGAGTTATAGCATCGTGGTTTTTTCCGGTGGGGGTGTGCTAGCGCACCCGCCGGGTGTAGCCCCCGAGGCCTCGGTGGAGTACTTGGACTCCTTCGAGGTCTTTTATGCGTTCTATTGGGGAATGGTTTCTAATTGTGGCGTGATCCGTGCCTTTTCGTTTAGGGTTCGGTTTGTTGTGGTCGACCCCCGAGCCTCGTACGCACGAGGTCGATCAGAGTCTCGTCCGTCTTCTGTCGTTCGACCCTCACGCTCCCTTTTTCAGAAAAGAGGAGGGGTGGGGAACGTCGTACTACCCCCATTTGGGCGAGTCCCGACGGTCTCCGGTGAGCTACTAGCGGGGGAATTCGAGTGTGAGCCCGTGCTCCATTCGATAGGAGTCGGCTAGTGGCCCAGAGGCGCTCTCAAGAATGCCAAGGAGCGGTCGTGTGGATCTTGATTCCCGGCGATGGGACTCGAGGGCTCGATGCCTCCCTCTGAGGGGATTCCTTCATCGACCTTCTCCTACAGCCTCGAATACGTCTTGGGGTGCCTCGAGAGCGTGGCTCGAGCCCTGGCCATGTATGGGCGCATCCCTGGTCGTCCCTAACTCTATTGCTCGAGGGCAGCTGTCGAACCCTAGTCGAGGGCCAGCTTCCGTTCCCTCGAGACTCGTACCAGGCTCAGAGCCTGTTTCCCAGGTATTTGGGAATATCCGTCCGCGGGTCCTTCCCATGCCCATTTGTCGGGCGTGCCTTTTTAGGGGGGGAGGCGTGATCGGTGCAGTAGTGGGCGACGTGGTGTGACGGTTATGACGTGGATAGCGGCCACGTGCCCATATCTGCGAGTTTTGAGGAAACGGTTAGGTAAGGGCGTTAAATGTAGAAACTGCTCCTACCTTTTCGCGTGGCCGTTGTGCTTCCGTCGGGGCTATAAGAGCAAGGCCTGGGGGTCCGTTTTCCACTACAAGACCTTTGCATTCTTGCCCTCTTCACCCTAGATCGTTTTCTCTGCCCCCTTGCGCCCTTCTACCCGCATCCAGCGCCGCCGCCGTCGCCTTTCCTCGTCCGGCAACAATGGAAAGCAAGAGCCAGCCCCTCCCCACTGACAATTGGGCCGCCTCATCGGTGACGGAGAAGAGGTTGGAAGAGCTGGTCCACGATGGACTGTTGCGGCCGAAAACGAGCCGGTCACGGCCGGAATGGATCGGGCCGCCGTCCGACCACCGGGAGCCAGCGCCCCCTGAAGGCTACGTGGTCAGCTTCATCTGCTTCCACGAGCGGGGGTTTGGTGTCCCGGGCAGCCCCTTCATGCGCGCACTTCTCCACTACTACAAGGTGGAGCTGCACCACCTCACCCCCAACGCCGTCGCACAGGCTGCCATTTTTGCGGCGGTCTGTGAGGGGTACCTGGGGATGGATCCACAGTGGAACCTGTGGCTCCATCTCTTCGGGGCGGAGTTCTTCGCCAAGGAGGAGGAGCGAGGGACGAGGCGTGCAGTGCGTGCGGGGAGCTGCATCCTGCAGGTTCGGTCTGGTCGCAGCGACCAGTATATCCCAGCCCAGTTAATCTCCTCGAACAGCGGCTGGCACAACGGCTGGTTTTACCTCCGCAATGACGAGAGTCAGCTGCTGAGGTATACCGGCCGGGTGCTAGTGGCCCGAGAGGAGAACTAGACGTACGGCGTCACAGAGGCCGAGAAGCCACAGCTGGACCCGCTGCTCGCCGCGTTGCGACAGCTCCACCAGCGCGGGCTGACAGCGGCGGCGGTGGCCACAGCGTTTCACCGTCGGAGGGTGATGCCGCTATCGCAGCGTCGACTCCGGCTCGACCAGATGACGCCGGAAGCGTCGTTGGAGGGGAGCAGGATGGCGCATGAGTCCCTCTCCCTCGAGGAGGTCATCCGGCGTGCGCATCGGATGGTGGGGAACTTCAAGCCAGAGGAGGTCGATATGGTGCCGATGCGGCCTACCCAGGGATTCGAACCCCTGGTAAGTGCTACTGCTAGTATCTTTCAAGTTTGTTCGTTTTCGGACTCTTTTTACTGATTCAGCCGAGGTCGATGCATAGGATTTGTCAGCGGTGAGGGAGACGCGGCCGCCGCTTCTGGAGGACCAGCCTGCCCGGGAAGTTCGACGCTACCAAGCGTCCTAGAAGAAGCAGGCAAAGGAAACTACCAAGAAGCAACAGATCCGCAAGGCCAAGGAGAAGGAGGCGCTGAAGAAACTTCGGCGCCAGTAGAGCCTCGACGGGCTTCCCCTCACAGAGTCTCCCTCCGAGACGGTCTCGGGGGAGGACGACGATGACAGCGACAGGGACGACGATGCCCTGTCGTGGTATGACGCCGCGACCGGCCTTGCAGACCTTCCTGATGTGCGCCCCTTCTTGGAGCCTATTGGGGGGTCGACCTCCCAGGCGTCAGGGTCGGCCTCGGTGTCAGTTGAGGTTGTGGAGGAGCCAGGAGAGGTGGGGGCCGGAGCAGGCCCATCAGCGAGAGGGGCCGCCTCATCAGGGGCCCCACAAGAGGGGTCGACGGCGCAGCCCCCGCGAGCCCAAGCTCCGCGGGTTCAGTCGGTGGTTGGGACAGCGCCGCCAGCGTCAACATCCGAGGCGCTGCCTATGGGTGTGAGGACCCGAGGCCAGCTGGCCTCGGAGGCGCAGAGGGCCTAGGGTGCCCCGCCAACTAGGGCCCAAAGGAGCGCTTGGCCTGTAGGAGGCTCGGCAGCAAGGCCGCCGTAGGCGACGTCGGGAGTCCCCGACCTGCCGGAGTCGAGGCCCCTGCTTCCCCTTTTCGGGTAAGCTTTTCTGCCCCGTTCTTTGGTTTTGATTTTCTTAGTCTGACGTATTTACTTATCTCTTAGGCACAAGCGCAAGGCGGAGCTCGTGGGTTCGACTCCCGCGAAGGTGCTCTGGTCGAGCGCAGCCGTGATAACGTGGATGGCGGCTGACGACATTGCCTGGGTCGAAAGACTCCGAGCCACGACGGAGCGTCTGAGGCAGCGAGAAGTGGCTGCCCAGGCGGGAGTGGGTGCCCAGGGAGCTGCCGGTTCTGACCCTGCCGCGCAGGGGTCGGGGCCGTTAGAAGCGACGGCGCCCAGCACTGGTGGGGCAGAGCCTGGGTCGACGTCGACCGCCCAGGCTTCCATTGAGGCCACAGAGGCCGAAGCATCCGCCCACGACGCGGGGCGGGCGGATGTTGAAGAGGTGGCGGTGGAGGTCCTGCCGGAGGCGGGACAGGAGGCGGTGCAGTCGGGGGAGCCGTAGCCGTAGGAGGACCAGCCGGCGAAGTCGACGGTTGAGGTGGAGGGTGGGGCGGTCGCGCCCCTACCCATGGTCCTAGTGGTGGCGTCAGCGGTCGAGGCGCCAGCCCCTGCGCAAGGGTCGACCCTGGCCGTGGTCGACCTCACCCTTGACGACTCCCCCATCGACAAGGGGAAGCAGGTGGTGGGTGTCGAGGAGGTCGAGGCCGTGGACCAGGCCGGTCCCTCTGCGGCGGTCGAGGGGCCGATGCTGCGGATGAGGTCGGTCCTTCCGCGGTGCCAGAGAGTGCCCCGGTCGGGTTGCCGACCGGATGGTCGGACCTCGCTGGGCTGGCCCTGGTACGGGCGGAGGAGGAGTTGCCGTGCTGGGGGGGTCGCCCCTCGAGTTCAGGGACGCTTCCAACCCTAGCGCGGAGCCTGTCTTTGCCCTCAACGACAGAGACGAGGTGCATCACTGGCAGTACCTCGAGGGTCTCCGACGGTACACGGTACGATCACTTCGTGTGGCGTCGGAGGCCCTGTCACGAGGCATGTTAGACGCCATCGAGGTAAGTTGAGTTTGATGGTTTTTCGTTATCTTTTTATTCCCTTTCTCTGGTTCTGATTTTTTTGATTTTTGAACCATGGTCAGGAGCTTAAGGAGCATTCCCGCCGCAAGTCGCTTTTCATTCGTAATGAGAGTGGCGTGTGGGCGGTGCTTACTCGGCAACGGGCTCTGGTCGAGGAGGCCAACCAGCGGCTTTCCCATCAGAGCGCCGAGGCGGCCGAGCTTCGCGTCGCCTACGCGGCGGTCAAGGAGGAGGCAGTGCAGGCCTGGGCGGCCGAGGCCGTGGCACAGTAGACGTGACAAGGGCCCCGGAGGAGGCTGCCCAAGCCTGTGAGGATCTCATGCCATTGTCAGCACACGTGAAAGAGCTTGAGGAGGACGTCGCCCTTGTCGGTAGGCATCGTGACACCCTCAACGTCTAGATCGGGCAAGTGACCGCTCGCTTCGGGGCCCTGAAGGACGAGGTTGTGATGTTGAGCGGAGCTGTCCGGGAGAGGGACGAGGCTCTCTCGAACGCCCGTCAAGAGATCGAGACGTTGAGGGCGTCCGTTCGTGACAGGGATGGCGCTCTCCAAGCGCTTGAGAGGATGTGCGGGGACTTCGCGACGAGGTCATGGGCTGGCAGACCCACTCTGAGGGTAAGTTTTTAGTTGCACAACGGCCTTGGTGTCGAGGTCCCATACTTGTGCTAACTTGACACTTGTGTTCCAGAGTTGGAGAAGGAGCAGCAGACGGCTCAGGCAACGGCCACCTCATTCTAGAATCTCTTTGAGGCCGAGACCCAGCAGACTCAGTTGCTTCAGGGTGCCATCACCTCCGTCTGTGACGGCCTAGGGGTCAAGCCCGACGCCGACACTGAGGAGGACGCCCCGGGGAACTCCTTCGTCTGTCGGATGGTGGCGCTGGGCCGCCTTGTCTGAGAGAGGATACGAGGCGACCTTCATCATGGTGTGAAGAGGGCGCTGGCCGTTGTTCGTACGACATGGAGCTCATCGCTGATGGCTTCATCACCGATCCGGATCGGACGGATGAGGAGAATGAGGATGCCTGCCTGGGCCTGATCGGAGCCACCGAGGAGCCTGGAAGTCGTTTGGCCAAACTCTTTGAAGCCGAGGTGGTTCCGCCTGCTGACGATGAGGGCCTGTTAGCCAAATCTGGGCGCAGAGGCCCATGTAATAAGTTAGTGCTTTTAACTTTGGTCATGGTGGCCTCGGAGGCCATGAATTACTTGAAACGTAAACCTGCACTAGTCGTTTAAGTTTTATTCGAGTTCTTCCCTTTATCGCTTGAACCATGTTTTCGCATGATTTACTTAGCATGCCGTCGTGCCTCTGGGCATAAGGGAGTGAGTGGAGGTAGTGTAGCCTCGGAGGCGTAAGTAATCTCATGGCTCAACTGCCCTCGAGCTCCAGGGTGCTCTTGCGGCCTAGGAGATCATGTAAGAACCTGATTTAAGCGACCGGGGATGTATTCCTTTTCAAAGTTATGAACCATCATTAGGTCTACTTAGCGTGCGGTCGCGCCCCTAGGCATGAGGGGTGAGTGGAGGTACTGTAGCCTCGGAGGCGTAAGTGATCTTGTGGCTCGAGAACCCTTCGAGCCTCAGGGTGCTCCCGCAGCGTTGTCGACTTAAGTGGCAGTTTTCCTTTTTTTTGAAAAAGAGTATGAGTTTTTTCAGGGTCAGGGGTCCCCCCTTGTAGCCCCTGAGGGAGGGTCAATTCTATTCTGAGAAAATAGAGTCGATCCTTCCTGGTTGTTATGAAAACAAAGCTTTGAACACCGCTGTATTCTTTATTGATGAGATTGAAAAGAATTTACAGAGCCTCGAGGCTTTTTTTAAGGGAAAAAGCGACGTAGCTGTTCAATGTTCCAAGCATTGGTGTGGATTTTGCCCTTCTCATTGGATAGCTTGTAGGTGCCTGGCTTTAGTACTTCTACGATGATGTACGGCCCTTCCCATGGGGGTGTGAGCTTTGTGTCGTCCCTTGGTGTTATGGCTCCGTCGTAGCACCAGGTCACCGACGTTGAGGTCGCGCATGTGGACGTGTCTGTCGTGGTAGCGTCAGAGACTTTGCTGATACCTGGCAGAGTGTAACAGAGCCACATCTTGGGCTTCCTCGAGCTGGTCGAGGGCATCCCCTCTTGTGGTGTCGTTATTCCTTTCGTTATAGGTCTTCAACCTTGGGGACCCGTATTCTATGTCAGTTGGGAGCATAGCCTCAGACCCATAGACTAAGAAGAATGGAGTGAACCTCGTGGCTCGACTCGGTGTTGTTCTTAGGCTCCACAGGACTGAGGGAAGCTCGGCAGCCCATTTCTTGCCGTGTTTGTTTAACTTGTCCAAGATTCTAGGTTTCAGACCTTGTAGGATCATGCCGTTGGCACGTTCTACTTGGCCATTTGTTTTTGGATGAGCTACGGACGACCAGAGCACACGAATGTGGTGGTGGTCGCAAAAATCCAGAAACTTTTTACCAGTAAATTGGGTGCCATTGTCCGTGATGATACAGTTGGGAACCCCAAAGCGGTGGATGATGTCGGTGAAAAAGAGCACAACTTGCTCAGACCTGATGCTGGTGATATGACGGGCCTCGATCCACTTGGAGAATTTGTCAATGGAAACGAGCAAGTGGGTGAAGCCGCCAGTTGTCCTTTTCAAGGGTCCAACAAGGTCGAGCCCCCAAATAGCAAACGGCCATGTGATGGGGATGGTTTGCAGGGCATGAGCTGGGAGGTGAGTTTGACGAGCATAGTACTGGCAGCCTTTGCAGGAACGTACCAGCTTGATGGCATCGGAGACTGCGGTTGGCCAATAGAAACCCTGTCGGAAAGCATTTCCGACGAGAGTACGAGGCGCCGCGTGGTGACCACAAGCCCCCGAGTGTAGATCATTTAGCAGGCTTCTGCCTTCCTCGTTTGTGATACAGTGTTGAAGGACACCTGTAGGGCTACGGCGATACAGCTCCCTACTATTGCCAAATATCACAAAAGATTTGGCCCGGCGAGTGATTCGTCGAGCCTCAATCCTATCCGAGGGGAGGTCCCCTCGAATGAGACGTTTGAGCTACGGAATATGCCAGTCAGGCTCGGGGTCGGATGGTGGGGTCGAGCCTTCCACCTGCATGGCCTAAGCCCCGGTCGAGGGGGCTTCTGCCTTAGGTGGGGGGGTCGAGTGACGGCCCGTCGACCCCTCCGTCCGGCCCAAGGTCGACGGATGGTTGGTGGAGATCTCTTGCGAAAACGTCTGGTGGAACCGTGGTTCGATTGGACGTGATTTTCGCTAGTTCATCGGTGGCCTCATTGTACCTGCGTGCGATGTGGTTGAGCTTGAGGCCATGAAACTTGTCCTCAAGGCACCGCACCTCTTCGCAGTAGGCTTCCATCTTGGGATCATGGTAGCTTGAGTTCTTCATGACCTAGTCGATCTCGAGCTAGGAGTCGCCTCGGACGTCAAGGTGTCGGACCCCGAGTTCGATGGCAATTCTTAGGCCCGTGACGAGCGCCTCGTATTCGACGATGTTATTTGACTCAGGAAAATGAAGCCGGATGACATAGCACATGTGAACTCCGAGGGGTGAGATGAAGAGCAAACCCGCGCCTGCTCCTGTTTTCATCAGCGACCTGTCGAAGTACATGGTCCACAGCTCAGCCTGGAGCTGTACCGGGGGGAGTTGAGTGTCGGTCCACTCAGCCAGAAAAGTCTGCTAGCGCCTGGGATTTGATGGCCTTGCGCGGTGCATATGAGAGGGTCTCACCCATGAGCTCTACCGCCCACTTGGCGATTCTACCTGAGGCTTCCCGGTTCTGGGCTATCTCTCCCAGGGGGAAAGAAGAGACCACAGTCACTAGGTGGCCTTCGAAGTAGTGACTGAGTTTGCGCCGTGTCAAGACGATGGCATATAGCAGCTTCTGGATCTGCGGGTAGCGTACCTTAGTTTCTGAGAGTACCTCGCTAATGAAATAGACCGGTCTCTAGATGAGCAAGGTATGTGCTTCCTCAGCCCTCTCGACAATCAAGACCGCACTGACTACTTGTGTTGTCGCGGTGACATAAAGTAAGAGCAGTTCTCCTGGGGTCGGAGGGACGAGGATCGGTGAGTTAGAGAGCGTAGCTTTGAGTTTTGCAAGAGCTTCTTCGGCCTCGAGGGTCCATGAAAAGTGCTCCGATTTCTTCAGGAGACGATACAGGGGGAGCGCTTTTTCGCCGAGGCGTGAAATGAAGCGACTGAGGGCTGCCAGGCAGCCCGTGACCCTTTGCACGTGTTGATATTTGGTAACGCAATTAGGAAATAGGATCCGCAAGCGCACGGATATCGGTGAGCACTTCACCCGAGATGTTATCCTGGGTATCGTATTTATATTTTTACCTTTAGGAGAAAGAGTGCATCTGACTAACCAAATCTATTACTACTAACCTTTAGGCTACAACCACTATGATTCGATGTGAGTGATGTATAGAGAAGACTACAACCGCACTCTTCTTCTAACCTTGGTAAGGATGATCTACTGTTCTATTGGGGAGGTTTACGGAATCTAGACACCACAAAGGATGTTCAACCCGCACCTATAAACCCTATCGATCCTGCTAACGGGATATGGAATACAAAGGTAACTCGGAATTGTCACGTTCCTCGCTACTACCACGGTCCGGCTAGACGAGGGGATATCTATGAGTATCCTAGCTTAAACATCCCGTTTACGCTAGAGATGATTACTCTAAACTCTACGCGAAGAGATCAAAGTAAACTCATAAACCAAAGAACAATAAAACAAAGAACTTACTAGAATTTAGAAGTCGAAATACTGAAGAATCCTGAGAACAAGCCTCGGGTTAGAAGAACTTGCTCCCGCAGGTACAACCTCGGAGTAGACACCGACAGGCCGGCTTCCTCCGATCTACACCTCCACTCTATCTCTCTCAATCTAGTAGAACTAATTCTACTTTCACATTGGATGCTAAGCCCTAAGAGGTGGGAACCCTAGAGGGAACCTCTCTCTCTAAACCCTAACTAGAGATATGCAACTAAATAATGAATTGGGGTCTTCTCCACCAGGGGTTAGGGGCCTTGCTTATATAGCCCTTTTGGATGAATCTGGACCGTCGGATCAAACCGACCTTCATCCTACGGTTTTCCTTGATCCTCAAAGGCGGTGGAGCATAATCCGCGAGACTCGACCTGATTGGTCCCGGGGGCAGGGCGGGCGCCCTAGGGCACAGGGCGGGCGCCCTGTGTCCTGGCCCGTTACGGCTCCCGTTCGTTCCCGTGGCTTCTGGAATCTTCTAGATGTAAGATAATTACGTGTTCGGTTAATATCCCGTCATTAATCCGACATGTGGGCCTTTCTTCCGTATTTCCTGATAACCCCCTGCAGAAATAGATAAACAGCAAAACTCGTGGAATTCTGTTAGATCAAACCCTAATTCTAGGTGTTGCTTGCATATAGGTCCTTTTCTTTATTTATTTGATGGTTATAATTGATACTTAAGAACCGTCAACAAACACCCCCATACTTAGGCTTTTACTCGTCCTCGAGAAAAGGTTGGTTAATAAAACATCTGGGGTTGAAACATTCTTTCATACCTGCAGGGTGTTGTAAAAATCCACTGTGCACTTATAGTCAGGGAAATATATGGTCAGAGTAAAGAGCCTTTCTTCTTAATCCCTATCACTTGGAGTTTTTACATATTTTTGAAAAGAAAAACTTAGCATACCTTTATCCTCATAGGTACCCTCAGAATCACTCATTATCTTTTATATTTCTCTCTGAGGCTGTTTTGATTTTGCAAAAATAATTCTTTAAGCATACATACCTTGCATTTATTGTATGGTCAAAACCGGATCCGAGGAGAAGAATGCCATACTCTTAGATCAAAGATTTTGAAAATTAAAAACTTGTCACTCTTACTGGCATATTGCTTATTAGAGGGACCATGGGCTATCATTTTCTTTCCATCATATCTCATTTTTTTTTCATTTTGGGTGGATACCGAGGTACCCCTAATTCTACTGCCGGACACTTGTCCATTTTTTCCACGAGGTTATCGAGCACTTGCTCCTTTTTATTTCCTCGATATATTCATAATTTTGCATAGCCCATGCCTCTAACGCAATAATACTTCGGAAGAGTGAATCTTTCTGAATAAAAATGTCTTGATCTTAGGAGTATGATAAATCTCTCAACAAGGGTCTAACTTGTTTTGAACAAACTCAATACAAAGCAGATAGCTTTAATTAATATTTTCATGTTTAGCAGGCATATAAAACTTGAGGATGGTAGCTATAATTTTGAGATTTTTAAAACAAATTCTCCAAGCAATAAAGATACTAAGAATAAGGTACTCATACCCTTACCATCTCTTATTCCACAATGACTTTTAGCAACACAGGGTTTTGAAATAATTTTAATAATTGCAGGTTTCCAGGAAATATCACAGAGTGAGATTGATCATGATTATAAGCATTTTTATCCTTTTAATTTATCATGTTTAGAGAGATAAAATTCTGCACAAACTAAGGTGAGTGTGTAAGTGTGTAATAAAAGTGTGCAGAGTGTGTACCTGGTTCATGGAGTGGTGCGATCGAAGTGTGTGAGACATGTCAGGGAATCTCCCCCATACTTGTTTTCTGCTTTCTTGCACAAAAGTAAAGTAGAGACACACAAGACATACTAATAATAATCTTTATTAATCTTGAGGCATTTATTACAACCAAATAATAATAATAACCGAATATAATAGATCTAAACTGATTATAAGCGAACCTAATCGAATCTAATAATAACTAAGACATATATAGCCCCAAGATCTAATCTAGATAGCTCAGCGACGCTCACGCCTCCTAAGACTATGCTCTAACTCATCGATCCTCTTGTTGGCGTCGGCAAGGTCATCCCGTAGCTTTAGGATCGTAGTGTTATGGTTGAAGGTCCTCCGATCCATAGAGATATTGGAGTTCTGAATTTCTATAATGCTGTTCTTGATCACCCGTAGTTCCTCATCCACATCTGCAATGGTCCTGCGGCGCTTGGGAGGTGTCTCGAAAGCATTAAGAGCATGCTTGGGTGCTTCCTTCGGAGGAACGAAGCGGACCTTAGCTGCCCTAACACCCTCGAAGTAAGGTCTCACCTCCGTGGTATAGCGGACACTAGAGATCTCGCCGCTCCGGTTGGTCTTCACTCCGATGATCCGCTCATTGGGTTTTGGCGGCAGGATCTTTGTTCCGGCTGGTACCTTGATGATCTCCTTCCCCTTCGACGATGATGGCGAGCCTTCGAGCAATAGGGGCTGCGTAGGTGCGGTAAGAACTGGGCGAGTGTTGGGCATTCTTAACGTCACTACCAAAAGTAGACTTAGTTTTCTAATTCTGATAACGGCGCCAAAAATGCCAAACCTATCCCTCATGCCACTTAAGCCAAGTTGTCATCCCCAGCATGACATGAGAGACACGGTATTGAAATATGCATTTGCTCATCAAGATAAATAATAAAAGGGATCTGCAAGCGCACAGATTAATACCGATGTAGCATTTTAACCGGGAAGTATTCCAGGTATCGTTATTTATATTTTTACCACTGGGAAGGGATTTCTAAGTATCATGGTTGATAATGGAATGAGAATATGGAGCTGAGTACACATCATTGCATGTATAACCGAGAGTATTTATCAATCTCTTTATACAGGTATAAATGTCACATTAAGTAAAGGTAAAGTGATAATGGTGACAAAGACAATTAATCTGATCAGCTAGCCACATATAATAATGATAAGCACCTCAACAGATATTCTAGCAAGTCATTAGCATGGAATTAGGATGAACTACAAAGATATTCCCTAAGTTATTATTAACTATAAAGTCTAGCATATCATAGTTAGTGCAATTATACTTGGCAATCATAGTGAGAAAAGACTATATCCATGCATAGTGAATATTAGCAAGGAAGATGAAGAACATAGCAATCACTCCCCTGTAATAGTGTTGCTCTGCCTGCCCTATACACGAGAGGGGGACTATATAAGAATCAACGAAGCTGTCACTATCGCGAACTACCCCACAATCCGGCATATAGGGTGCAATCGCAGATAAATACGGTATAGACACCACGTCTACACAATAGTTATCATTCACCCACTGTACATATGGATAAACGCTATACGATCCTAGGCATGTATATAATTCCAATCTAACTAAGCCAAGCATATAACTATGATAAACTAAGAACAATATAATTGCAAATATAATCAAGTAGAGCAAAGTCATAACCAATATATTGAAATAGAACAAAGTCATATTCATAATATTGAAGAACAATGATGAACAATTGAAGAACAATAGAGGAATTACCAAGAATCCTCTTGACAGATCCGGGAACCAATCGAAGATTGACTCCTTCTAGTTCTAATCCTATGTAGCTATGCTAACTAGAGATCTAGTTGATGTGGTGGCTCTAGGGATTGATCAGAGGCTCTCCTCCTGAATTAGGGTTTGAAGTATGAGACGAGGGCCTCTCCTCCAGGGGCAGGGGCCTTGCTTATATAGCCCTTTCGGATGAATCTGGGCCGTTGGATCAAACCGACATTGAACGGACGGTTTTCCTTGATCCTCTAGGTCGGTGGAGCATAATCCTCGAGGCGGAGCCTGATTGGCTCCGGGGCCAGGGCGGGCGCCCTAAGGACCAGGGCGGGCGCCCTGTGTCCGGCTCCGTTACGCCTCCCGTTCGTTCTCGTGGCTTCTGGACTCTTCTAGATGTAAGATAATTACGTGTTCGGTTAATATCCCGTCATTAATCCGACATGTGGGCCTTTCTTCCGTATTTCCTGATAACCCTCTGCAGAAATAGATAAACAACAAAACTCGTGGAATTCTGTCAGATAAAACCCTAAGTCTAGGTGTTGGTTTCATTTGGATCCTTTTCTCTATTTATTTGATAGTTATAATTGATACTTAAGGACCGTCAACAAACTCCCCCAAGCTTACCTCTTGCTCGTCCCTGAGCAAGGAGAGACTCAGTAGTTGCTGAAATGCCTTTGAATTTTGACGGTACACATGCTTTCAAATAGAGTCTCATCTCTGAGTTAAAGTAAACTGTCAAGACTTAAAACTTACTCATTATACCTTTCACCATGGGGCTTGCAACCGTCACCTTTGTCTTGAGCGGTTAAAAGATAGAACAGTCTAGTCAAGCGCCATGTCTCTTATTCTTGATTAGCTATAGCTCTTGGAGTTTTTTGCAGATTTTCAAATAAAACTCAGAGATTCCTTGTATGACTCTCTCAGGTCTCTCTTTTGTGGTATTTCTGGATCCTCACCAAGGCAGTAATGATGTCTGCCTTCTCTCAAAGCAAAGTATGTAGTATTTGTGGTATAAGACAGAGTGACATTGCCTTCTCTCTCATCCTATTCTAATAAGGCTTTTGATATCTGGAGCTCATAGGTGGGAGATAAAGTATACATACTTACAAGACATTTATTGCATAGTCAAACCATGGATCCAGAGAAACAAGCCAATAAGTCAAATCAAGATGTGCATGTGTGGTGAATAAATGGTGTATGGTGGTAGTGATGATAACAATGATGAAAGTCTAATTCTACTTTTGCTCTTTTTGAGGGGATACGTACCTTTCTTGCTTTTAAAGCTCTTGAGGAGAATGAGGTGCTCTATATTTTCTTTTTTTTCCTCTTAGGTGGGTATCTTGTACCCCTAATTCTACTATCGGACACTTGTCCATTTTTACCTCTCTTCTCACACTTTTTCTTTTTTTTTCATCGAGGTTCCGAGCACTTGCTCCTTTTTATTTCCTCGTATCTTTTTCTTTTCGAGGTTCCGGGCACTTGCCCCTTTTTATTTCCTCGTATAGAACACTCATCTCCTTAGAACAATATAGCAAATGGTAGTAACCAAAATAGCTTGAGCATTTTTTTCACAGGGGATAACAAGAATGGGAAAATATTTTTGGCTATTCTCTCCCGGATTAAGAGTAGAATAATTTTATGTGGATCTGGAGATGAGAATGAGTGGATATATGTGGATGTGTACTTCCGGAGTAGAAGCAGCATGTATGAGTGATCATGCAAGTGAATCTTGATTTTAACCGCATGACAAGCTCCTAAGGGTCTACACAGCTTGACTACACTCAATGCTCATAAGCAGTAAAAAGTAAAGGTATGGCTTAAAGTCTAGCAAGCATGTATGTATGGCTGTGGTAGGAACTTAAACTCTCATCATACAGGAACTCATCATGTAGCATTTTAAGATTTTCAAAGATAAAATTCTCCAGAATTCTAGCATCTCTAGGAATAGATAAACAGCAGCTCAACCTTCCCATATCATATCCGTTAACAACTTAGACTTTAGATCAAGTTCTCTTCCCACAAGTTCAGGTTTAGAGCAAGCTTTAAATGATAACAGTTATGTCTAAACTTAGAGAGAGGACTTCAAATTTGAAAGTTAGGCAAAGCAACTATTCATCATATCCATGCTAGAGTTTTATTATTATCTAGATTCAGTTTAGCATAGCTACTTTATTTATTTATTAAAACACACTAAGCAAAAGATATAGGTATATATATATAAGCACAAAATCTTTATTTGGTTTTTTTCATAGTTATGTATATTTTTATTTTTATAGGGTAGAAGTATATATAAATATAAAGATAAAGATAGAAATACTTAGCAAGATAATGGGGGTGCTCTCCCCCAAGCTGGATCTTGACATAATCTCTTCTGATGTAGCTAGCAGATGGCGGAAGTGTATTTGAAAGTCGGCAGCACCCTGACAGCGATTAGAATGTCCTCCGTCTGCTAGTCTCCTTGAATTCTGTGAAGCTCAAATAGACAACAAAGCTTTGTGGAACTGATTAAGTGTTAGCATAAATATCTAGCCTTTATCATGCTGAGCCTCCTTGATTTTTTTATGTTTTTTTTATTTTATAAAGCAGAAGAAAATATTTATGTATTTATTATATATATATATTTTTTATGCCACCACAGTGAATGTACTTATGGGTTTTATGCCACTCGCATACTCACATGGGGCTTTAGGGTTTTTAACATTTTTATTTTCTTTTTAAGATAGTATGAATATGATTAACTAAGCAAACTATTTAAGATAAAGTAAATAATTAAAAGGAAAGGATAACTACCAAGTTACCTCTTGGCAAGGCGTTCGGTGTTTTTAAGTCCTCCGAACGGGACTCTTATTCGTTCAGTCGTCCTGGGACTTGGTGGATGGCGTAGTCGGTGGTTCCGGCGGCGCCTCCTCTTCATGTACAACTGTCTTTTCTTTCCATACCTGTCTCGGTGCTTTGGTCTCCTCAGGACAGTGTTGGTTGAGTGGTATGTCTTCAGATCTTACCACTTCTCCTTCATAATCTGCCCATCCGTCCTTGATGACCTGTTGCTTCTGATTGTGGTTACGCCGCCTTCTTCTTGTCCTGACCTGCTTGGATTCTTCAAATACATAGTTAAGGTCAGTAAAGTAAAGACGTACCTTCTCAGAGGGGAAGTGCATGTGGACTTCTCCAGTTCCAATGTAAATGATTGCTTTGACAGTACTTAGGAATGGTCTTCCAAGGATGATAGGTGGATCATATTCATCTTCTCCCATGTCAATAACCTGAAAGTCTGTATGGACAAAGTGATCGTCTATCTTGACAGGGACGTCAGTTACTGTACCTTCGACCTGTCGGAATGTCTGATCTGCCATCTGGAGCTGAATATATGTTGGGTTTAAGGGCATGGTTCCGAACAGAAGTTCATAGGTGACCTTGGCCATTATGTTGACGCCCGACCCAGTGTCGCAAAGTGTCTTGTAGAAGTGGGACCCATTAATGGAGCAATAAATGCTTGGCATACCTGGGTCGTCCTTCTTAGGCAAGAACGGTGACTTGAGTTGGCGATCTTGACCTTTGTGCACGGCAGTGACCATCTTAGCTGTCTCGGTCCATACTTGCTTCTTGCTCTTGTTCCTCCTGTTGGTCCTCTTCCTTGGTTCATATTGGGGTTGCTCTGGGATTTGTGCGGTCTTGTTCTTGAAGGAAAATGTTTCCTTCCTCCCCTTGATGTAGAAACTAATCTTGGCAGCACTAGCATAGATGACAGCTCCCGCGGTGTTCAGGAATGGTCTCCCTAGGATGACGGGAGCCCTCTCATTAGAACCGGTCTCTATCACTACGAAGTCTGCTGGAGCGTACGAGGAACCCACTCGGACACAGATGTTCTTCAATATTCCTCTCGGGAAACTCAGTGTCCTATCTGCAAGCTGCAAACACATGGTTGTTTCTAATAATGGTTGTGAAAAGAGTTTTTCATAGAGTACCCTGGGCATGATGTTGACGCTGGAGCCAAAGTCACAGAGTGCTTCTGGGAAGTCTCGCATGCCGATGGAGATCGGGATGACGGGGCGTCCTGGATTGCCTCTCTTGACCGGCAGACGGTCAGTACTTACTTCCACGATAGGGTTACTCCAGTAATCTCCTGCATCAAACATGTCTACAAGATTTGCAGATTCTAGTCCTTCCGGTTGTGATGGTATACCGGGGTTAGTAGCAGGAACAGCAGCAGCTATTTGATTCAACTAAGATTCAATCATTTTATTAAAGCTAATCTGGTTCTTGATGGCAGTAGAGAAATTATCCATTCTATTATTTATATTTTCTAGTATTTTATCATTAGATGCCAATTTCTTAGACAGGTTATCCATTAGCTTTCCTTGGTTGGATACTAACTCTCTCAAAGGTGGATAATTATTATTATTATTGAAAGAATTGTTACCTTGGTAATTACCTGAGTAGTTAGGCCTCTGTTGATTCCAACCTTGATTCTGCTGAGGACGGTTGTAGTAGTTGTTGTTATTGTTGATGTAGTTCACGTCCTCCAGCAACTCAAGACAGTGATTGCCCGAGTGTCCAGTACCTCCACACTCCTCACAAGTCATGTGGGAGTCGTAGACGTGCATGACTTCTTTCTTTTCTCCAGCTCGATCATCGAGCTTCTTCATGAGTAGGTCTAGCTTGGCAGACAACATGTCTACCTCCTTGAGCTGGTACATACCTCCACCTTTCTTGCGTGTCTGAGTTCTTTCTTCATTCCAACCTTGGTTGGATGCCATCTTCTCCACAAGAGCTGTGGCTTGAGGTATGGTGAGTGATAGGAATGCTCCTCCAGCTGCAGCATCCATGGTTTCACGGGCACTGTTAATGAGCCCATGATAAAATGTCTGCATCAGTAGCCAGCTTTCCATTCCATGATGGGGACATTCTAGGATGTAGTCTTGGAAACGCTCCCATGCTTCTGGAATGGATTCATCATGTTGTTGCTGAAAACTTGTAATCTTCCCACGGAGAGCATTGGTCTTGCCCATGGGAAAGAATTTGGCCAGAAAGTTCGTAGAGCAGAGTGCCCACGTAGTGTTCTTCTCCTTTGTAGCGTAGAACCACTGCTTCGCTCTCCCCAACAGTGAGAATGGGAAAAGGCGAAGTAATATGGCGTCTCTGGGGACATCAGCCATGGTGAAAGTGCTGCAGATCTCCAGGAAGTGTTGAAGATGAGCACTAGCGTCTTCATGTGGCTTCCCACAGAACTGGTTAGCTTGCACCATGTTGATGAGCCCAGGCTTGAGCTCGAAGTTGCGGTCGATCTCCCCAGCAGGTCCAGTGCGGATGTTGTCCGTAGTGGGAGCTGAGAACTCGCGGATCGACTTGTTCGCCATGGCTTCGAATTCAGTCGACAAATTCCGGATGAAACTTCGGCGGTCTTCGGATTTGGATGAAGCTTTGTGCTGAAGTGTTGACGATGTCTTCTTGAGCTTGGCTCTTGTTCTTCTGAATAAGGCTTCGGGATCGTCAACAAAGTTGTCTGGAAGATGTCTTCTATTCATGCATCACCCTGCAATAAATAATCAAAATGGAAAATACAGGGGTAAAACTGTATAAAAGAATTGATAAGCTCGATCAGATTAGTGATGCAAATGATGACTCAAAGTTCCATATTCATTCCTACTTAGTAATCAACCTTCCCCGGCAACGGCACCAAAAATGCTTGTTGGGCATTCTTAACGTCACTACCAAAAGTAGACTTAGTTTTCTAATTCTGATAACGGCGCCAAAAATGCCAAACCTATCCCTCATGCCACTTAAGCCAAGTTGTCATCCCCAGCATGACATGAGAGACGCGGTATTGAAATATGCATTTGCTCATCAAGATAAATAATAAAAGGGATCTGCAAGCGCACAGATTAATACCGATGTAGCATTTTAACCGGGAAGTATTCCAGGTATCGTTATTTATATTTTTACCACTGGGAAGGGATTTCTAAGTATCATGGTTGATAATGGAATGAGAATATGGAGCTGAGTACACATCATTGCATGTATAACCGAGAGTATTTATCAATCTCTTTATACAGGTATAAATGTCACATTAAGTAAAGGTAAAGTGATAATGGTGACAAAGACAATTAATCTGATCAGCTAGCCACATATAATAATGATAAGCACCTCAACAGATATTCTAGCAAGTCATTAGCATGGAATTAGGATGAACTACAAAGATATTCCCTAAGTTATTATTAACTATAAAGTCTAGCATATCATAGTTAGTGCAATTATACTTGGCAATCATGGTGAGAAAAGACTATATCCATGCATAGTGAATATTAGCAAGGAAGATGAAGAACATAGCAATCACTCCCCTGTAATAGTATTGCTCTGCCTGCCCTATACACGAGAGGGGGACTATATAAGAATCAACGAAGCTGTCACTATCGCGAACTACCCCACAATCCGACATATAGGGTGCAATCGCAGATAAATACGGTATAGACACCACGTCTACACAATAGTTATCATTCACCCACTGTACACATGGATAAACGCTATACGTTCCTAGGCATGTATATAATTCCAATCTAACTAAGCCAAGCATATAACTATGATAAACTAAGAACAATATAATTGCAAATATAATCAAGTAGAGCAAAGTCATAACCAATATATTGAAATAGAACAAAGTCATATTCATAATATTGAAGAACAATGATGAACAATTGAAGAACAATAGAGGAATTACCAAGAATCCTCTTGACAGATCCGAAAACCAATCGAAGATTGACTCCTTCTAGTTCTAATCCTATGTAGCTATGCTAACTAGAGATCTAGTTGATGTGGTGGCTCTAGGGCTTGATCAGAGGCTCTCCTCCTGAATTAGGGTTTGAAGTATGAGACGAGGGCCTCTCCTCCAGGGGCAGGGGCCTTGCTTATATAGCCCTTTCGGATGAATCTGGGCCGTTGGATCAAACCGACATTGAACGGACGGTTTTCCTTGATCCTATAGGTCGGTGGAGCATAATCCTCGAGGCGGAGCCTGATTGGCTCCGGGGCCAGGGCGGGCGCCCTAAGGACCAGGGCGGGCGCCCTGTGTCCGGCTCCGTTACGCCTCCCGTTCGTTCTCGTGGCTTCTGGACTCTTCTAGATGTAAGATAATTACGTGTTCGGTTAATATTCCGTCATTAATCCGACATGTGGGCCTTTCTTCCGTATTTCCTGATAACCCTCTGCAGAAATAGATAAACAACAAAACTCGTGGAATTCTGTCAGATAAAACCCTAAGTCTAGGTGTTGGTTTCATTTGGATCCTTTTCTCTATTTATTTGATAGTTATAATTGATACTTAAGGACCGTCAACAGCGAGCAAAGTAGGATTGGGCAGAGCTGCGTTGACGTGGTGGCATGGCTTCTAGCTGTCGCTCTGTGTTGGCCGGGACGAGAGCGTAGGCGTCGGGATCCTCCTTGGGCTTCTTGTTGAGGTCGTAGGGGACGACTTCCCAATCGACGTGGAACTTCTCGGCCATTGGAGCAGCTAGGAACTAAGCAAGATCTAATTTGAGGAAGGAGAGAAGGCTTGAATGAATTGGTGCTAAAAGCTGACGTTGGGGGTCTGTTTATATAGGGGGTAAAAACTGCTCTCGTGCATGGTCGGGACTCTTCCCGCCGTCATGTTTGCGAAACAAACCGAGGACGGAATTTTCTAGATAGCAACGGGCGAGGTTATCGCGTGGGAGAAGTCTGGGGCCGAGGGGAGACAGGGGCAGGGCGCCCGCCCTCATCCTCAGGGCGCCCGCCCTGTGTCCGGCTCCTCTACAAGCCTGCTTTCTCGAGCGTGTTTCTCACCGTGTTTTTATCCCGAAAAATATATACTTGGCCCAAAAACGTCAAATTAAAAGCGTCGGGCTTTAATTTTTAATTGGAAGGTAAAAATTGATCACGTCTATTTCTTCTAATTCTTTATTGGGCTCTAAAAATAATTTAAGACGTTGACCATTTACCTTGAATAACGTACCTTCGTCATTTTGAAGTGTGATAGCTCCGTGGGATGATGAATGAATTACCTTGAATGGTCCTTCCCATTTGCTCTGGAGCTTTCCATGCCCGAAAAGCTTCACCCTGGAATTAAAAAGTAATACCTTATCTCCGGGTGAGAACTCCTTCTTCTTGATCCTCTTGTCATGCCATCTCTTGACTCTTTCTTTGTAGATCTTTGAATTGTGATATGCTTTCTCCCGCCATTCTTCTAACTCCGATAATTGCATTCTTCTATGTTTTTCGGCGATATCTAGGTCCATATTCCATCTTTTTATGGCCCAGTGTGCCTTGAACTCAAGTTCAACAGGTAGGTGACAGGTCTTTCCGTATACCAATTGGTATGGAGACATTCCAATTGGGGTCTTGTATGCTGTCCGGTAAGCCCAGAGTGCATCGGGTAACTTGTCCTTCCATGCCGTTCCCATCTCGTTCACCGTCTTCTGAAGAATGTTCTTGATTTGTTTGTTAGAAGTCTCTGCTTGGCCACTTGTCTGAGGATGATAGGGAGTAGCGACGTTGTGACGGATTCCATGTCTTGATAGATAGTGCTCGAAGCGCTTGTCAATGAAGTGTGATCCTCCATCACTTATCACTATCCTGGGGACTCCAAATCTTGGAAATATGATTTCCTCAAACATCCTCTTCGAACTGATATTGTCGGCATGTTTGCAAGGTAGTGCCTCTACCCACTTGGAGACGTAATCAACCGCCACCAAGATGAACTCACACTTCTTAGATGGGGGAAATGGACCCATGTAGTATATTCCCCAGACATCAAAGAGTTCAATCTGAAGGTTGTTGGTGAGTGGCATGGCATCCCTTGTATTTATGTTTCCGTGCCTTTGACATGGCCCACATCTTCTGATATATTGCTTCGTGTCATCGTACATCGTAGGCCAGTAGAATCCACATTGCCAGATCTTTGAATGTGTACGGAATGCTCCATAGTGTCCTCCGTATGGTGATGAGTGACATCTGTCGATGATCTTCAATCCTTCCTCAGTGGTCACACATCTTCTAAGTAGGCCATCAGCGCATACTCGGAAGAGATATGGCTCATCCCATATATGTGAACGACTTTCCTGAATAAGCTTCTTCTTGTTTGCTCCGGGTGGTACATAACCTGAAACCATAAAATTAACAATATCTGCATATCAGGGGTCAGATCTGTTAATCCCGTAAAGCATGTCGTCCCGGAGTGAGTCATTAATGGGGGGTTCCTGTGAATTCTTAAAGTACATTCTAGACAAGTGATTAGCAACAGAATTTTCTACTCCCTTTTTATCTTTTATTTCTAAGTCAAATTCTTGGAGTAATAAAATCCATCTGATTAAGCGAGGTTTAGCATCTTTCTTAGTGAGCAAATATTTTAGTGCAGCATGATCAGTGTAAACAATTATCTTAGCTCCAACTAAATAAGATCTAAATTTATCAATGGCAAAAACAACAGCCAGAAGCTCTTTTTCAGTGGTTGCATAATTAAGTTGAGCTCCTGTCAAAGTTTTACTTGCATAAGCAATTGCATGATGCTTTTTATCTCTAGTTTGTCCCAAAACTACCCCCACAGCATAATCACTAGCATCACACATAATTTCAAAAGGCAACGACCAATCAGGGGGTTGAATGATTGGTGCAGAGATGAGTGCTTGCTTTAATAAATTGAAAGAATTTAGATATGCATCATCAAATTCGAAAGGAGCATCCTTGGCTAGCAAAAGAGTAAGTGGTCTCGCAATAAATGAAAAGTCTTTTATAAATCTACGATAAAAACCAGCATGGCCAAGAAAACTTCGAATTCCTTTTATATTCACAGGTGGAGGTAGTTGTTCAATTACTTCAATTTTAGCTCTATCTACCTCAATACCTCTTTCAGACACTAGGTGTCCTAGCACTATTCCTTCTCTAACCATAAAATGACATTTTTCCCAATTAAGGATTAAGTGCTTTTCTTCACATCTTTGCAAAACCTTATCTAAGTTCTCAAGACAACTATCAAAAGTTTTTCCATAAACTGAGAAATCATCCATGAAAACTTCCATAATCTCTTCAATCATATCAGAAAATATAGACATCATACATCTTTGAAAAGAAGCTGGTGCATTACATAACCCAAAAGATATTCTACGATAAGCATACGTTCCATATGGGCATGTAAAAGTGGTTTTGCTTTGATCATCAGGATGGATAGGGATCTGGTGATACCCTGAATATCCATCTAGAAAACAGAAAAACGAGTGTTTTGCTAACCGCTCAAGCATCTCATCTATAAAAGGCAAAGGAAAATGATCCTTTTTCGTGGCTTTATTAAGTTTTCTATAGTCTATGCACATCCGCCACCCAGTGATGGTGCGTTGCGGAATTAGCTCATTCTTATCATTAGTAACAACAGTCATGCCTCCCTTTTTAGGCACAACTTGAACAGGGCTTACCCACTCACTATGCGGCACAGGATATATAATCCCTGCATGCAGCAACTTTATAACTTCTTTTTTAACTACCTCTCTCATCGCGTTGTTAAGTCTACGTTGAGGCTCTCGAGAGGGTGTAACAGAAGGATCTGTCGGAATACGATGGGTACAAATCATAGGACTGATTCCTGTGAGATCTTGAAGTGAGTAGCCAAAAACAGAGTGGTGTTTTTCAAGAATGGTCATTAATCGCAGAGTTTGCTCCTGAGTGAGTTTATTACTAACGATCACAGGAAACTCTGGATTATTGTTTAGGAAAGCATAGGTAAGACCGGGTGGTAAAGTTTTGAGTTCTATGGGGGGTCTAGGTGTTTCTGCAAACTCATCTAAGGGTTCAGGTTCAGAAGGTTCGGCCTCTTCTTCAGTGAAGAAGGGGGCTTCCTCTTCTAAGTCTGGATCATCTAAAAGTTCTAGAGATGCAGCCTTTACCTCCTCCATAGGATCAGGCAAAAGATATGGCTCGGTCTTATTATTCAAGGAGTGAGTTATTATAATTGGAAGTTTAAAATCCTTTCCCAAAGAAATGTAGAGCTTTCCAGTTTGACCTTCATAAAGGAGTCTTCTAAAAGGTTGTCCAATCAATAGGTCGAAACCCCATATATCAAAGATATAAAAGTTCAAATGAACCATGGAGCCTTCTACCATAAAGGGTAGGACATTAATAATTCCAAGACTGGGGACTAATCGTCCCGAAGATTCCTTTATGACCTTTGTTGTGGGGGTTAAAACAAGTTTCCCAAATAAATTAAGTGCAAAAGCTTCGGACATAATATTGATCCCCACAACAGGATTATAGAGAGCGTTAAATTGATCAGAATTATAAGCACAGCGTATAGTTATAGAGGGTGTGTCCACTCGGATTACTTCAGAGGAAAGCTCTGACTCCTCTAACCATTCGCTACTCATAACCGAGATAAGCTCTCTCAATTGACGTTCACTTGGTAAACAAATGCTAAATTGGCCGTTTTGGGGTCGGTCTATAGAATGGTAGTTTGAAATGTTTCCAAAATCGGCAAAGAGATCGGATTCTATGTCTAGCATGAAATCAGATGGTAGAATTTCTTCCTTTTGTGGCTCAGAACTTGGGATAGCAGAAGTAGGTAAAGAATTCGACAGAGTCTACTTCGGCTTCATAGGTTTTATCATGGAGGGCATTATCCATCTCAGCTTCTAGGATTCTATTCAAGATCCCCTTAGCTTCATCAGTAGGGATACGAAAGAAAGAACCTCTAGCCATAGTATGCAGCATTTGTTTATTATCTTTCTGAAGACCTCGAAAAAAATGAAATAAAAGAACAGTGTCTTCAAGCAAAAGTTTTGGACCAGATTCTAAAAGATCAGAAAAATGTTTCCAGGATTTCCCCAAAGTTTCATTATCTTTTTGTTTAAAAGATAGGACTTCGAGTCTAAGGTCACCAGTATGGTCAAGGGAATAAAAATCTAGACAAAAGTTGGCTCTTAAAACTCCCCATTCACCTTGCTGTTGACTTACCTTCTGACTATACCATCGTCTAGCTTCTCCTCTTAAAGAAAAAGGAAAAAGCTTCCAACGTAAAGTCTTATCAGAAATGCCTTCAATGCGAAGACAATCGCATGTTTGCTCAAAATCTCTAATATGAAGGTAAGGATTTTCGTCTTCCTTTCCCGAAAAAGATAAATTTTGAATCATCGCAATCAACCTTGAACTTAACTTATACTGGGATGTTTGGATAGGCTGTGATGACTCCCATGGTAAAAGGTCAGTTGCTGAAGGTGTTGCGGCATCAAAGATAGATATAGAACCTTAGTTTTCCATTTGGTAAGAATAAAGAATATAAAAAGATAAGGAATAAAAAGATAAAGAAAGATAAAAGTATAGGTACAAGCTAGTAGTAAGACTCAAGGTTATCTCAGCAAACCGTCTTTCTCCCCGGCAACGGCGCCAGAAATGCTTGTTGATATTTGGTAACGCAATTAGGAAATAGGATCCGCAAGCGCACGGATATCGGTGAGCACTTCACCCGAGATGTTATCCTGGGTATCGTATTTATATTTTTACCTTTAGGAGAAAGAGTGCATCTGACTAACCAAATCTATTACTACTAACCTTTAGGCTACAACCACTATGATTCGATGTGAGTGATGTATAGAGAAGACTACAACCACACTCTTCTTCTAACCTTGGTAAGGATGATCTACTGTTCTATTGGGGAGGTTTACGGAATCTAGACACCACAAAGGATGTTCAACCCGCACCTATAAACCCTATCGATCCTGCTAACGGGATATGGAATACAAAGGTAACTCGGAATTGTCACGTTCCTCGCTACTACCATGGTCTGGCTAGACGAGGGGATATCTATGAGTATCCTAGCTTAAACACCCCGTTTACGCTAGAGATGATTACTCTAAACTCTACGCGAAGAGATCAAAGTAAACTCATAAACCAAAGAACAATAAAACAAAGAACTTACTAGAATTTAGAAGTCGAAATACTGAAGAATCCTGAGAACAAGCCTCGGGTTAGAAGAACTTGCTCCCGTAGGTACAACCTCGGAGTAGACACCGACAGGCCGGCTTCCTCCGATCTACACCTCCACTCTATCTCTCTCAATCTAGTAGAACTAATTCTACTTTCACATTGGATGCTAAGCCCTAAGAGGTGGGAACCCTAGAGGGAACCTCTCTCTCTAAACCCTAACTAGAGATATGCAACTGAATAATGAATTGGGGTCTTCTCCACCAGGGGTTAGGGGCCTTGCTTATATAGCCCTTTTGGATGAATCTAGACCGTCGGATCAAACCGACCTTCATCCTACGGTTTTCCTTGATCCTCAAAGGCGGTGGAGCATAATCCGCGAGACTCGACCTGATTGGTCCCGGGGGCAGGGCGGGCGCCCTAGGGCACAGGGCGGGCGCCCTGTGTCCTGGCCCGTTACGGCTCCCGTTCGTTCCCGTGGCTTTTGGAATCTTCTAGATGTAAGATAATTACGTGTTCGGTTAATATCCCTTCATTAATCCGACATGTGGGCCTTTCTTCCGTATTTCCTGATAACCCCCTGCAGAAATAGATAAACAGCAAAACTCATGGAATTCTGTTAGATCAAACCCTAATTCTAGGTGTTGCTTGCATATAGGTCCTTTTCTTTATTTATTTGATGGTTATAATTGATACTTAAGAACCGTCAACAGCACGCCCTTCAGATCTCGGATGGGGCCCATCTTGGTTATGGCAGTGATTTTTTCTGGGTTGGCCTCGATGCCCCGCTTGGACACGATGAACCCTAAAAGCATACCTCGAGGGACGCCGAAAACGCACTTCTCAGGATTGAGCTTGATGTTCCTTGCCCGGAGGCATTTGAACGCGACGTCGAGGTCGTTTACTAAATTATCGGCTTTTTTGGTTTTGACAACGATGTCATCGACGTAAGCCTCGACGGTCGATCCGATGTGTTCCCCAAAAATGTGTTGCATGCATCGCTGGTACGTAGCCCCCGCGTTCCGGAGACCGAAGGGCATAGTAACGTAGCAGTACATGCCAAACGGGGTGATGAACGAAGTCATGAGCTGATCGGACTCCTTCATTTTGATCTGGTGGTAGTTGGAATACGCATCCAAGAACAAAAGAGTATCACACCCCGTAGTGGAATCTACGATTTGATCAATACGTGGCAAAGGAAAGGGAACTTTCGAACATGCTTTATTTAAACTAGTGTAGTCTACACGCATCCTCCACTTCCCACTCTTTTTCTTAACCAATACAGGATTAGCTAGCCACTCAGGATGATGAACCTCCTTGATGAATCCGACCTCCAGCAGTTTGTGTATCTCCTCACCGATGACCCTGCGCTTCTCCTCGTCGAAGCGGTGCAAGCGTTACTTCACCGGTTTGGAGCCGGCTCGGATCTCCAAGGCGTGCTCGGTGACTTCCCTGGGTATGTCCGGCATATCCGAGGGACTCCACGCAAAGATGTCAGCGTTTGCACGGAGAAAGCCGACGAGCACTATTTCCTATTTGGGATCGAGGGTGGTGCTGATGCTCAGCGCCTTTCCCTTTGGGTCAGCGGGGTCGAGGGGCATGAGCTTGACGTCCTCAGCGGGCTCAAAGCTGCCGATGTGGCACTTGGGGTCGGGGATATCATTGGCCAGACCGTCGAGGTCTGCTGCCAAGGTCGCCGACTCCACAACGGCTTCCCCGTGCTCGACACACTCGACGTCGCACTCGTAGGCATGTTCGTACGAAGGCCCGACGGTTATGACACCGCTTGGGCCTAGCATCTTGAGCTTGAGGTAGGTGTAGTTCGGGACCGCCATGAACTTGGCATAGCATGGGCGCCCAAGGATGGCGTGGTACGTTCCACAGAATCTGACCACCTCGAAAGTGAGGGTCTCCTTTCTGAAGTTGGAAGAAGTGCCAAAGCAGACAGGCAGGTCGACCAGGCCGATAGGTTCTGCCCGCTTCCCTGGCACGACTCCATGGAAGCCCCCGATGCTGGGTTGGAGGCGCGTCCTCTCGATCCCCAGGAGGTTGAGGGTCTGAGCGTAGATGATGTTGAGGCTGCTACCGCCATCCATGAGCACCTTGGTAAGGCGTGTATTGGCGATGATGGGATCAACAACAAGCGGGTAGACTCCTGGATTGGGGACGTAGTTGGGATGGTCATCACGGTCGAAAGTGATGGCCACCTCAGACCAGTCAAGGAAGTGGGGGATTGCCGGCTGCACGGAGAAAACCTCTCGCCGCTCTCGCTGGCGCTGGCGCGTCGAGAGGCGGGTCGAGGGCCCTCCGTAGATCATAAAGTAGTCGTGGATTTCGGGGAACCCCCATCCTTGTCCTCGCCCTTGGGATCTTCCTTCTTGTCATCCTTCTTGACGCCTATGCCTTCAAAGTACCTACGGAGCATGTGACAGTCCTCGAGGTTGTGGTTTGTGGGCCCCTTGTGGTAGGGACATGGCTCTTTGAGCATTTTGTCGAAAATGCCCCCGTCGGGGGGCCCTCGAGGTTTCTTGCATTCAGTGGCAGCAACAAGCTCATCGGCCGGGGCCTCAAGCCTGCCCTACTGGTTCTTCTTCTTCTTTCGGTTGTTTCTTTTAGAGCCCTAGCTGGAGCCCGCGGGATCGTCGACCTTCTGCTTCCCCTTGTCCTGGTCACTGCCAAAGATAGCGCCAACTGCCTCCTCGTCGGCGGCAAAGTTGGTGATGATGTCCATCAATCCGTTGGCAGTGAGGGGGGTGTTACGGCCCAACTCTCGGACCAACTCCTTGCAGGTGGTTCCAGAGAGGAAGGCCATGATCACGACGGAGTCGGTGATGTTGGGGAGCTCGGTGCGTTGCCTGGAGAAACACCGGATGTAATCCCGGAGGGATTCACCGGGCTTCTGCTTGCAACTCCGGAGGTCCCATGAGTTGCTAGGGCGCATGTAGGTCCCCTTGAAGTTTCCCTCGAATACCCTCACGAGATCGTCCCAGTCGTGGATCTGCCGAGGTGGAAGATCCTCGAGCCAGGCTCGAGCGGTGTCAGACAGGAACAGGGGGAGTTGTCGGATGATGATTCAGTCGTCGGTGGCCCCGCCCAGCTGACACGCCAAGCGGAAATCAGCGAGGCAAAGTTCGGGTTTAGTCTCGCCGTTGTACTTGGTGAGAGTCGTGGGAGGGCGGAACTGTGTTGGGAGTATTGTTTCTCGTATGGCCTTGCTAAAGACCCTGGGACCCGGTGGTTCGGGCGACGGGCTTCGATCTTCTGAGCTGTCATAGCACCCGCCTCTGTGCACGCGGTAACCTCGAGCTACGCCGTCACCGTGTTTGCGCGTGCGGCACTCGACGATGTTGCCACAGGTGTCTCGAGGTTCATGGTCATTGGCGACGTGTTCAAGGGCAGGAGCTACCCGGTTCCATTGGACAGGCTCGGGATGAACCAAGGCCTCTCTCTCCTATCGGGAGGGCTCGGCGAGCCGCTCCGAGGCTGGCTCGCGTCGCCTCGAGGCAGAGCTCTCGGCCTGCTGCGTAGCGGCGGTCTCGAGGAGTTTTCGGATTTCATCTCAAGCTCGATGGGCGTCAGGGTTTGACAGCTCGGGCATGTTGCGGAGGAGCATGGCGGCGGAGACAACGTTCTAGCTGGCTCGAGCAAAAACCGGGGGGTCGATCGCCTGATCCTCGTTGATGCGGCGATTGACGTCGCGAGCTCTCTCGCGAGCTCTCCTGCCATGTGCGTGTGCTGCACACTCATGCTCGAGGGTTTGTTGGAGTAGGAGCAAGTTTTCTCGTTCCTCGTCGAGCCTGTCCTGCAACTCGCGAATTTGCTCGAGCTGCATTCCTTGATCCGCAAGGAATTGAGCTTCATCCCGCTTGGCAGGGAGCTCGACATGAGGTGGCATGTTCCTTCCTTCAACTGGTTCCTCGTCCTCTGAATCTGACGTGCTTGCCCCGTCGATGTTGAAGCACTCGCGGGTCGGATCGTAGGTGTCGTCGGCGGAGTCGGAGTCAGGAGCGCCGAAGTAGTAGTATGATGGAGGTATGTGAGGCCGTTGCCCATCGTCTTGTCGAGAAGCAGTCGCACGGGGCTCTGTTTCTGGGGTCTCCATAGAGTCCAGATACTCAGAAGCCAGCGTGGACGCAATAAGGTCCAGAGTGGAGCGTAGATGGTGCCCGGGGAGTTCCTCGTAAGCACTCATACTAGTGCTTACAGAGGAAGCGTACGCCCGGGCAACCGTATCTAGCCCAAACGGGAATGTTGATGGAGACGTCGTCGTTCGTGCCGGGGTGGTTGGACCAGGTAGCGGCGGTGTCTCACCGGACAGGGGGCTGCGGAATTCTCCGTCGGCATCTTACCCTCAGCCTACACAGACCCTCAATGAGGAAATCTGGGTTGGCATCTGGCTGAGAG
Organism: Saccharum spontaneum; assembly: GCA_022457205.1. NCBI lineage: Eukaryota > Viridiplantae > Streptophyta > Magnoliopsida > Poales > Poaceae > Saccharum > Saccharum spontaneum. Next base: position 39,622,474 of record CM039590.1, on the reverse strand, counting down.
GCGCCGGATCGGGGAGTCCCACCGCACTCCATGAGGTGATGACGGCGGTTGCGCCGGGCTCGTCGTCGTCTGGCGGCTCACGCCTGAGAGCGGTGAAGTCGGCGCAATGCTCCCCCAGGCTGGGAGAGCTCGTAATCCTCGTCGGTCGGGTGCCTGGGTGGGAGGAGGACAATATCGTAGCCGTGGCCAAGCGACATGAACTCCAAACTCCTGAACCAGATCACCATGGCCAATAGGAGAGGGCGTGCGGGGTCAGCCATCTAGGAAAATAGCGGGAAAATGATGTTGGCACGCAGCTTCCCCTACCTGGCGTGCCAACTGTCGGTGTTTAGTCCCGTGGGGGTCCTAAACCGACGAGTGAGTGCTGCGTGTCCCTAACCCGGATGATGATGCAAGGGGAATACACGGGGATTTATCCTGGTTCGGGCAAAAAGAAGGCCCTACGTCCAGCGGGGAGGGGGGTGTTGTATTTCCTTGCACCTAAGTGCTTGCGTAGGGGTTACAAGCGGTGAGAGAGGGAACTAAGCCCAGGTCTCAAAGGAAAAATGAGAGAGTACAAAGGTGATTGCTTGAGATGTTGATCTGTGGATTGTATGCCTTTGCTTGCTAGCACCTGGCTTCTGGCTTGTGTCTTTTTTTCACTCTCCCTCTTGTAGAGCTCTGGCCTGTTTCACGAGCCGCCATCCATAGCTCCGTAGATCGGATGCCGAAGTTCAGAAAAGCTAGGTTTCCGGCAAACTTCCGGCGAGCTTTTCCGACCAAACCGTCGCGTCCCGACGCCAGTCACCACCACCAGGAGGTAGCCCTAGTCATTCTCTACACCGTGGTATACTTAATTTCTCAAATCCATGCTCATTTCATGGATTCCCCATCCTTTCTTCCTCTTTTCCGGCGAGAAGCTCCATGGATGGATGCTATTCATCTTCTCCGGTGCCACCCCGGCCTTTTCCCGTGCCCCAGCCCATCTCTGCACGTCGAACGTGGACCCGCGGCCCTGCACCGCCTCGCCCCGCGTCGCTGCAGGCAGGTGGCCGCCGCCGCCGCCCTGCCACGTGCGGGTGCAGCCGTGCGGGCGTGCCGGCCCCGCTGCGGCCCACGTGGGCTCCTGCACCACGCGGCCCGTGCTGCTGTGCCGCCTAGCCGGGCGCCTAGGCTCCTGCCTGAGGCCCTCTCCTTCCCTGTGTGCAGCAGCGGCAACCATGGCTGCTGTCCTTGCGAAGGAGATGAAGACCCAAGGTACAAGATGACAGTATTTACAAGTTTGCCATCGATCGTTTTTCCTCCGTCGTTTCCTCGTTTTAGCTCCGATTTAGTTGGTTCAAGTTGCGTTAGATTCGCGTCATCGTGCTCTACGCAGTAGTATCAATGCTTTTCGTGTCACATGTTTTGGAATATATAGTTGAATATTTAATTAATTATTATATGCACCTAATTTTATAATTAAAAATAACATAGGGTTATGATTTCATTCTTGTTGCTTCGTGACTGCGCTGACGTAAGAGATGCATTAGCAACATTGTTTACCATGTCACGTTATGTGTTTATGAATTAAATTATGTTTATTTGATTAATGTTAACTTATATGTTTACAATTATAATCTAATTAGTTTAAACATGCTACATGTAATATACTCATACATATGCTCTCATATATATTTTCTTTTTGCAAAGTTAAAGTTTAACTTGTTTAATCTATATGATACGACAATATTTATAAATAAAGCATGATTAGTTTTAGCTCAGTTTCTAATCTAAAATGCAATACGTGTAATCTGAATTAACATGCTTCTTGTGGTTTTGCCGAGTTAAATAAATCAAGCACGTAGGCCTTTCCTGTATAATGTAAAATAACAAATTAATATATTAATATAATACTCTAGATAGTAGGTTTTTTTAACCATAGGCTCGTTATCGGCGTTTGCTTGTGCTCTCACGACCATAGCAACTACTTCTCGTTTAGCATGTCTTATATCATTGAATTTTATAAGTTAAATATTAGTTTGATTTATGCTTATGCAATTGAATTTCTAATTAAAAGTAATTGAAGGTTTTATATCTAGTCATTTATAAACATATGTTAACTTGATCGATAGCAACTTGAATATTTCTTTACTAGTTATAACTTGATTAGTTCATGCATGAAACATATAATGAGTTTGATCAGGTGCTTTACATGATTTATGTTTTCTAGAAAGATAAATGTTAAAGTGACTTAAATAATATTAATGTTTATAAATAAAAGCAACATAGGACAATATATATTATAATCTAATTGGTTTAAACATGATTCATATAAGGTTGGTTTAGATGCAATTTAAATAATGATTGTTCAATGTTTCTTTTGAATTAAGTGACTTAGGAATTGTAATTTGGTCTTTGGTAAATAAGTGTTAACATGAGTAATATCAACATAAATGCCCTTAGATCCACCTCGAAACATCGATTAGTTTCTCACACATGTTCTATGTTTTCTAAGATACAAATAGTTAAATAACTTAAATACAATGAAAAGTTCATATTTATAAGTAGAATTTAACTTCGGCTTTATAATTTGATTAACTCAACTTTAGGATATTTCTCTGAAAATGTTAATCACCTTATCTTGATAACTAAAATGAATCAAGCATAAGTTTTCTCTTTTGTTATGTTGCAAGTCACAATAGTCGTGCACTTTTTAACGATAGCTCCATTCTCCATTGTTCTTGCGCTCCTATGATCGTAGCAACGAGCCATGCCGTTTAGTGCGCTCTCCTTTAAAGTGTCTCCTTTGTTTGATGTTTGTTCTTAGTTGTTCCTATTTGTTTGCTTGTATGCTTGCTAGTGTGCTTGGTTGCTATGATCTACGAGTAGAAGAAAGACTATCCGTGAGCGTCGAAGATCAGAAGGTGAAGATCAGAAGCTGAGTGCCAGAAGTTGCAAATGGAAGATTAAGAGAGGCTTTTCAGAACAAGTTGCTTTAGGCATGAAGCAAGTTCTAAGGCAAGTATAGCATGGGACTATCCTTGTTTTCCTATTCACTAAAATTATCATACATATGCATGTGTCCTCCTTGACAACCATAGCGATTATAACATAGCTATTGATTTCCTGTTCCCTTGTCACCTATGGGATGTGCATTTGGGTAGCTTGGCTAGTGCAAAAGTTATGAACAATGATCTTGTAATTTGACTAATGGATTATGCAACCAACCTTTTAAGATGACTTTCTTACTGTTAAAGGGTGCTAGAGCATTATGTTGTTTTTATGTTGCTCTAGTTTCTCTCCATAAGGACTCATCTGTGAACGAACATCCGGGACTTACAGTACAACTGTGAGGGCTATATGGCTCTAGCTCTAGTTGTTTGAAAGACCTTTTCTAGCTTGTTAGCGGTTACCTTAATTGGCGTAAGAATGGATTGACGATTCGGGTATAGGACAGCTTCTAGTCCCATGTGTATAGCCGGGAAGGAATGTGCCATGTGAAAAGGGGGTTCCTATATCTGCTTGCCGAGTGAATCTAATGGCCCTAACTTGTTAGATGAACTTTTGAATGACTTTATATGATTTTTCAGTGTTTTGGGACTAGCTACCCCATGCATTTGGAAATCATGACTCACAACAAAAGTGTACACCTCTGCGCAGAGTTTAATAAACTGTTATAACAGCCGTGCTCACGGACACGAGCGGCCTTGGACCTTCACAGAATAGATATACATTAATGGCTTTATATTTTTGCTATTCGTTATTCATAATTACTTGATCATTGTTGATGGAGGGAATTGTGATAAACCTGTTGCTACTCTATCTATTAAAATATATGATTCATAAAAGCTACATGCAGTAAACCAGTGTCTATCCTTTTTGAGCCTCATGAACCCCATGTTATATTTGTTGAGTATGACATGTGCTCACCCTTGCTATTTACCCCACACTCCAGTATGTAGTAAGGTGCTGCTCAGAAGAAGGATAAAGATGTAGTAGAGTTTCCAGAAGTCTATTAGAAGTGCTTGGCATACGGAGCCCCCAGTCAACTGTCCCTGAGAAGAATGGAGCCCGAGCAGAAGCTTAGCCACCATTCTACGATACTCTGATAGTTGTAAGTGTTAATATAGTATGTATTCTGCTTTATATAAACATTGGTTTGATGTTTCTATTCTGTTGTTGTATGTGTGGACTTCTTGGGCACACATATAACGAGTGCTTGGTCTTCTTTGGAAAACTGGGCACGACAGAATGGTATCAGATTGGTGTTGATTATAGGACGTATGCGAAGTAGCACTAGACACACTCTAAAACCTATTTTACTATAAAACTATTTTGTCATCCCTTGACTCATTGATTTTGACTATTTCCTCTTTCTTGCCTTGTTGTATCCCCTCCTTGATAGCTTCCTTTGAGCTATTATTTCTTACTCCCTTGGTGTTTGTTTTATGTTGTTTTTACTAAGAGTTTTCTGATCTCACCATATTTAAAAGTTCGCTGGCCTCTTCATCATCTATAATCTGCCATGTAGAATGACTACCATTGTTGAAGAAGCACGTGTAGTGTCGATGATTGTGTTGTGTGCTTGTCTTGCTTGATGTGTTGCTTGTGTGTTGTCCTTGTTCTAGTGTTTTGAAGGTGGCCGGATGGTTTCATCTTGAGAAGTAGCTCGATCTTTGTTAAGTGGGGTAGTGTCATCTTCTACCCTACTTAATTTTTCAATCAATCCTAATTTTTGATATTTTCTCTTACACCATTCCTGTCTACCCTTGGTTGTCATGCTATCTTCTTTATCCCATCTTAATGGAGGATCAACACACGAAGGAGTCATCAATAGCAACAAGCCTTAGAGAAAGTGTTGCCTTCAATGACATCACTAGGTGGAACAAGATCTTTGTTAAGTGGGGTAGCGTCCGCTACCATTATCAATCCCAAACATCTCAAGTCCCGAGACAAGAAGACCTAAAGACCAATCGCTATCGTAATATCATCTTTTGCTAGTCCTTGCCCCTTAACCAATCTCACCTTCTTGCCATCAATCTTTGCTTTTTCTTATCAACGTTTGATAACTTTTGACCCAGCTCTCAAAGGGTGTATGCAACAGTTAGAAGTGCCAAGGGAGTGGCCAAGGCTGGCCACACCCTCTATTTATAAGCCCACAAGCAAATAGAGTCGTTACCCTTTAGAGCAACTTTCTACGGGGGCACCGGACAGGTTTTTGGTCACCAGACAGGGGGTGACGGTGCCCCTCTAACAGTGGGGCATCGGATAGGGGGTGGTGGTGCCACCCTAGGCCAACCCGCCCGTTTTCCCTTCTCTCTAGAAAAATGGGGTGATGCACCACCATAGGGTCGCGGTGCACCGTCGCACTAGTGGCGGTGTACACCGCCACTTTTAGTGCCAACCACAGCACCAGCTCTCCTCTGCCACGTCCAGGTGGGCACGCCACAGGGGTGGCAGTGCACCGGACAGGGGGTGCCAGTGCCACCAGAGGTAGCACCTCATCCTCTTTTTCACCTCCTTTGATTCCTTTGCAAATGTGCCAACACCACAAGTGTTTCACCATCACGTGCAAGTGTGTTAGCATTTTCACAAGCATTTTTCAAAGGTTAATCACTTCTCACCGATTGTGCACTAGGCCTAAATGCGTATGCATGTATTCCAACATCTAGTGGCACTAGATGATCGAGTTGTCCGATAAGAGCTCCCCTCTTAATAGTATGACCATCTATCCTAAATGTGATCACGCCTACTAGGTGTCTTGATCACCAAAACAAAATGGCCCTATGGATATCACCTTTGCCTTGAGCCCATTTTGTTTTTCTCTTTCTTCTTTTCTAAGTTCCAGAGCTTGATCATCATCACATGTCCACACCACCACCATGGACTTCATTTCATGTGGCCATCTCCATCCATGAGTGCCACCTAGCTCCTTCACTTGGGTTGGACCATCCTATCTAGTCACACACACACTTAGATGCAAGGATTAGTATAAATAGGTTCCATCAATTAGCCAAAACTAAACTAGAGCTTTCAATCTCCCCCTTTTGGGTAATTGATAACAACCTCCATAAAGATATGAAATAAATTCAAATTTGAATCCATGTTGCTTGCCCAAGCATTTTTACCATGTGTAAAGGATTTGGGCAAGTTTCATGAACCCGAATTGGTAGCATCGCTCCCCCTACATATGTGCTAAGAGTTTGGATTGAAGCTTGCACATATGCTTAGATAGGAAATATAGGATGCAATGTCTACCAAATGATGCTAAGGTATAAGAGATGGACCTTTGAAGCATGATACCAATCGGAGTGCACCAATATACCATCCTTAGCACCATAAGTAACTAGACATCACAAAAACTAGAATACCATGTGAGATCAACATTAGAAGCAAGGGTCTAGTTTTTACAAGTTAAACACAAGTCTAGTTACCAAACCTATGCATGCTAGTATTTCAATTCATCATTCAAACCTACAACTAGCATACACCACACAAGCATTTAAACTTGACAAATGCAAGCAAACATATGAGAATGCACATTTAAATGCATCATACAAGTTCATGAGCTTGCTCTCCCTACTTGTGTGCTCAGAATTTTAATTGATCCCCTTAGTTTGTTATATCTCTCCCCCTATGTCAAAGTTCTCCCCTTATCACTTATATCTTTGTTTCTCTCCCCCTTTGTCATCAATGACCATAAAGGTTCAATTTTAGATGGGGTTAAGATTATCAATGTCAATCAATGGGGTGAGGATCATTTTCTCAAATTTGGTTCAATCTAGAACACTTGCCAAAGATATTTAACTCAGTTTGATCCAAGGATAAGCTTCTTCGCACCTCCAAATAAGGGTTATCTTGTACCATGTTGAGTTAAACACTTATAGCTCATTTTCTAGATCAAACACTAGGTTCACAAGCCCACAAACTGTCATATGCTACCACTAGATCAAGTCAAGTATAGAAGCAATTGTGGTACCATACAAAGCATCAAATTCATTTGATTTTCATGAATGAGCCTATAAGACATGAGGAATGACTAGATGCAATAACATGTCCTTAGTAAAGGATGTATGCTGTACCAATCAACTTTTACATTGGTAGCTCGAAGGAGAGCCATGTCATATTAGTGGGGGTGCATCAACAAATATTTGAGAAATCCAATACGTTCAACTCATTCCTTAGCTTGCAAAACCTTTTCTCATCCAATTGGCTTGGTGAATATATCAGCAAGTTGATCTTCGGTGCCTACACTCTCAATGCAAATGTCCCTTTTTTGTTGATGATCTCTTATGAAATGGTGGCGGACATCAATGTGCTTTGTTCTTACATGTTGAACCGGATTGTTGGTGAGCTTGATAGCACTCTCATTGTCACATAGAAATGACACATTCTTAAACTTGATTCCAAAGTCATGCAATGTGGCCTTCTTCCAAAGAATTTGTGCACAACAACTACCGGTGGCTATGTATTCGGCTTCGGTGGTTGATAGTGCAACACTATTTTGCTTCTTTGATGACCATGAAACAAGTGATCTTCCCAATAGTTGACATGTGCCTAATGTGCTTCTTCTCTCAACTTTGCACCCTGCATAATCCGAATCGAAATATCCAATTACCTCAAACTTTGCTCCTTTGGGATACCACAATCCAACAGTTTGTGTATGCTTCAAGTACCTCAATATTCTCTTTGTAGCCTTCAAATGACTTTCTCTTAGTGAGGCTTGAAATCTTGCACACATGCACACACTAAACATGACATCCGGTCTTGATGCGGTCACATAGAGTAGTCTTCTAATTATAGAGCGATACAACTTTTGATCCACGATGTTGCCACTTGCATCACTATCCAAGTTACCATTTATTCCCATTGGTGTACTAATGGCCTTGCTATCAACCATGCCAAACTTCTTGAGCATGTCTTTGATGTACTTGCCTTGACTCACAAATATACCATTCTTCAATTGCTTGATTTGAAGACCAAGGAAGTAACTTAACTCTCCAATCATGGACATCCCGAACTCATTAGCCATCATCTTTCCAAACTCTTCACAATATTCTTCATTGGTTGATCCAAATATGATATCATCAACATAGATTTGTAACACAAACAAGTCTTGGCCAATCTTCTTAGTGAAAAGAGTGGTGTCAACCTTGCCTATCATGAACCCTTTAGAGAGTAAAAAATCTCTCAATCTCTCATACCATACTCTAGGTGCTTGCTTCAAGCCATACAATGCCTTCTTTAACTTGTAGACATGGTTGGGTTTCTTGTCATCTTCAAAACCGGGAGATTGCTTAACATACACTTCTTCATTGATGTAACCATTGAGAAATGCACTCTTGACATCCATTTGATAGAGCTTGATGTTGTGGGCACAAGCATAGGCTAGCAAGATTCTAATTGCTATTAATCTAGCAACCGAGGCATATGTTTCTCCAAAGTCAAGACCTTCAACTTGAGTGTAACCTTGTGCTACCAATCTTGCTTTATTCCTTACTACTATCCCATCTTGATCTTGCTTGTTTCTAAAGACCCATTTGGTTCCAATCACATTGTGGTTCTTTGGTCTTTCCATTAGCTCCCATACTTGATTTCTAGTGAAGTTTAATTCTTCATGCATTGCATTCACCCAATCAACATCCCTCAAATTTTCTTCTATCTTCTTTGGTTCAAGGAATGACACAAATGAGAAATTCTCACAAAATAAAACCAATCTTGATCTTATTTGTACACCTCTAGAAATATCTCCAATTATAATGTCCAATGAATGATCTCTTGCAATATTGGTTGGTTGGAGTATTGGAATATTGCTTGCACTTTCTTGATCATTATCACACCCGGTTTTCTAAAGAACAAAACCAAGCTAATCATATGTGTGCCCAGGAAGTCCACACATATGTCAGAATGAAAAAGTATCAGAAACAATGTTATTATATAGCGTATACATAGCTATATTAACACTTACATCAGAGTATCGTGGAACGGTGACTAAACTTCAGGCTCCATTCTTCTCAGGGACGGCTGACTAGTGGCTCCGTATGCCAAACACTTCTGAAAAACTTCTAAAACTCCACTACACCTTCATCCTTCTTCTCAGTAGCACCTTACTACACACTGGAGTGTGGTGGAAATAGCAAGAGTGAGTCCATGTCAAACTCAACAAGTATAACACAGGGTTCATGAGGCACAAAAGGCTAGACACTGTTTGACTGCATTTAGCTTTTAATCATCATATAATTAGCAATTGAGTAGCATCAAGGTATTCCAATTCCCATTAATGAATCAATGATCAATTGTAATAAGGATAATGAATATCATTAACATGAGCATAATAGTAACAACAATAATTAAGCATGATATAACAATGGTGATCAACTATTCTGTAAGAATCCCTAAGGCCTCTCGTATCCGTGAGCACGGCTAGTATACCAGTTTATTAAACTCTGCGCAGAGGTGTACACTTTCATTATGAGTCATGACTTCCAAATACATGGGTTTGCAAGGCCCAAAACATCGGAAATCATATAAAGCTATTCAAAAGTTTGTAAAACAAGTTAGGGCCATTAGATTCACTCGGCAGGCAGATGTAGGAACCCCTTTTCAAATGGCACAATTCCTTCTCGGCTATACTCATAGACTAGAGGTTGTCCTACACCCAACGTGTCAAGCCATTCTTACGCCAATTAAGGTAACCACTAACAAGCTAGAAAAGGTCTCTTGAACAACTAGAGCTAGAGCCATATAGCCCTCACAGTTGTACTGTATGTCCTGGTTATCACTTACAGGTAAGTCCTTACGGAGAGTAACTAGAGCAATAATATAACCCCTTGCTGTTGCCCCCTTTCAACAGTAATAAAATCATCTTAATGGTTGGTCGCATAATTCATTAATCCAATTACAAGATCATCGTTCATAATTAAGTGCTAGCAATAGCTACCCAAATGCACAACCCATGGGTGACAAGGAAACAAGATATCAATAGCTAAGTTATAATCTCTATGGTTGTCAAGGAAGACACATGCATATGAATAGTAATTTTAGTGAATAGGACAACAAGGATGGTCCCATGTTATACTTGACTTGATCAAAGCTTCCCTATTGATACTGCTAATCTGGCTCAAAATAATACTACTGATCGTCAAGAAACTACTCACCGTCTATACTCGATCATCAAGCATCAACACACAATCATCTGAGCAATCATACACGAAGTAAACAAAGAAACATAATTAAAATAGTACACCAACAGTAGCAAAACAGTATAAAAAGTTTGTAAAACTCTTCTACACATTACTACGATCACACAGACGTAAAGATCATGAAATTCGGATTTAAAACGTGAAAGTTATGAATTTTCTAAGATTTCCTATAGATAAATAATTTTTTAATATAAACTCAAAAATTAAATTTTCCAAACCTACTGTACAGCTACACTAACATGTAGAGCTCACAAATACGAATCTAACGCAACTTGAACGGGTCAAATCGGAGTTAAAACAGAGATTTTATGATCAAAACAAGATTAGTGGCAAAACTATAAATAGTATCATCTTCTACCTTGGACTTGGAGGAGCTCCGGTCAGCCACGGTGGAACTTCGCCGGAGAGAAGCAAGATGAGATGGGAACTCGATGAAACGGCGATGGATTCACGCAAACGGATATACCATGGTGTAGAGAACGACGAGGGCTGCCTCTTGGTGGTGGTGGCTGGCGTCGGGACGCGACGGTTTGGCCGAAAAAGCTCGTCGGAGAGTTCGTCGGAACGCAAGCTGTAAATGAAAAACTTCGGCAAGGGGTGGAGGGAACTACGAGCGGCGGCTCGCGATAAAGGTTGTACTTCTGAAACCAGGGCGTCGAGGGCTACGCCGGCATATATATAGTTGTAGGGTTTGGAAACTTTTCAAAATTTCTTAATTTCAGGATTATTTTAATTCCGCGAATAAAAATAATTCTAGAAAATCTAAAATTACCTTTTTGGCCCTGAAAAATAGCTCGGAGCTCAGAAAAATCACCAGAAAAATCCTGGAGACTCTTCGAAAGATAAGGAACTCAACTAAATAGGTTTGGGCTCATGAAAAGATGGATGAAGAGATAAAGGAAAAAGATTAAGCTCACGGAAATTGAAATTTTAAATCCAGAAAATGCCAAAAAGTTTTCCGATGGAAGTAAACGTCGTTCTGTGGTATTTTGAAAATAATAGCGCTCACCAACACCAAAGACAAACATCACACAAACACCACATTATCAAATTAATATGAAAAAGTTTAAAACCAAAATTTTCTATATTTAAATTAGCAGCAACTTAACTTATCTAATAAATTTATTCAAATATTGAAATCATTTATTTTATTTAGTGTTTTTCATGCACAACCCAAAATTGAAAAATTTTGGGTGTGACAATTCTACCCCACTTAACAGGAATCTCGTCTCGAGATTCGGAGAGACCACGGAGAAAGATAAAGTTGATATGCAAGTCTTCACTTTTCCTTCATCAACTCCTATCCAATGATGATGCCACAAACTCAAAACCAACTTTTGTAAATGTCTCCTTTAGACCCTTACGATCCTTGTAGATGGTTCCAATATGTTAGCAACCCTGAGAAAAGATACTTGCGCTGGATAGTGACTTTACAACCATATAGATAGCTGATGCTTCCAGGTGACGAAATAGAACGTATAAAACCTCCATCTTGTATCATCTTTAGTTCGGCAAACCCCCTTAAGAAGATATCAATGAACACCAAAGGATAGCTTGCATTTGTTTCTGAGTGATAACTACCATCATGTCCTTCTATCATCTCAAAGAGACTCATGAGCATATGCAAGAACAAGTAACCTGCACTTCCTCGCGAGCAGAAAAATGGTAGTGCAGAAATATAGTTATAACTCAAGTTCTACGAATCTGATGATGTTTTAGCTTATACCGTTGGAAAGCTTATCAAATTTACTACAACTTCCTTATAAATCACTTCTCCAGATTCTGCAGTTAAGGTAGTCAAAAACTGTGCACAACAGAAACTATTCCAGGTTCCTGACAGCACAGATGCATCGCCTTGTGATTTTCATAAATCCCAAACCATAATAGCTATCAGGATGGTTCTTATGGTCAGAGAAAGATATTGAAGTCTACTGTTGTCCAGAATTTATCCATGATTTTTGGGCATCCAAAAATAGAGATATAAGCTAAGGAAGACAGACTGTTCTAAAAAGATAGGATATGGTAGGAACGAGATTCAGAGAAACTAGAGAGATAGATGACACTAATCTTCAAGTCTTCATGTTTTTTTAATTTGTGTTGATGAGATATAAGATATGGATCAAGGATAGCCAAAATATGACAAGAAAGATAAGGTTTGATCTTCAGCTCTTCGTGCCTCGTCGCTTGAGATATTCAGGAATTGTTGTTGTTGACAGCAGATGCTACCCCACTTAACAAAGATCTTGTTCCACCTAGCGATATCATTGAACACATCTCTTTCTTGAAAGTTTGCTACTGTTGATGCGTCCATTATGTGTTTATCCTTCATTGGGTTAAGATAAAGTAGAAAGCATGGAAACCAAGAGTAGTCAAGGACGATATAGGGAAAAGACAACAAGAATTAGGATTGATTGAAAAATTAAGTAGGATAGAAGATGACACTACCCCACTTAACATGGATCAAGCTACTCCTCAAGACTTATACCTTATGAGCCACTTTCAAAATACGAGAACAAGGACAACACACAAGCATCACATCAAGCAAAACAAGCACACATCACATCATCGGTACTACACGTGCTTCTTCAACAATGGTGGTCATCCTAAGGGAAGAGTATGGATGATGAAAGGCCATCGAACTTTAGAACAAGATGAAATCAGAAAATTTTTAGTAAAAACAACATAAAACAAAAACCAAGGGAGTAAGAAATAATAGCTCAAAGGAAGCTATATCAAGGAGGGGATACAACAGGACAAGGAGGAGGAAATAGTCAAAATCAATGAGTCAGAGGATGACAAAATAGTTTTATAGCAAAATGAGTTTTAGAATACGTCCAGTGCTGCTTGGCATTCGTCCTATAGTCAACACCACTCTGATACCACTCTATCACACCCGGTTTTCTAAAGAACAAAACCAGGCTAATCATATGTGTGCCCAGGAAGTCCACACATATGTCAGAATGAAAAAGTATCAGAAACAATGTTATTATATAGCATATACATAGCTATATTAACACTTACATCAGAGTGTGGAACGGTGACTAAACTTCAGGCTCCATTCTTCTCAAGGATGGCTGACTGGTGGCTCCGTATGCCAAACACTTCTGAAAGACTTCTGAAACTCCACTACACCTTCATCCTTCTTCTAAGTAGCACCTTACTACACACTAGAGTGTGGTGGAAATAGTAAGAGTGAGTCCATGTCGAACTCAACAAGTATAACATAGGGTTCATGAGGCACAAAAGTCTAGACACTATTTGACTGCATTTAGCTTTTAATCATCATATAATTAGCAATTGAGTAGAATCAAGGTATTCCAATTCCCATTAATGAATCAATGATCAATTGTAATAAGGATAATGAATAGCATTAACATGAGCATAATAGTAACAACAATAATTAAGCATGATAAACAATGGTGATCAACTATTCTGTAAGAATCCCCAAGGCCGCTCGTATCCGTGAGCACGACTAGTATACCAGTTTATTAAACTCTGCGCAGAGGTGTACACTTTCACTGTGAGTCATGACTTCCAAATGTATCGGTTTGCAAGGCCCAAAACATCGAAAATCATATAAAGCCATTCAAAAGTTCGTCTAACAAGTTAGGGCCATTAGATTCACTCGGCAGGCAGATGTAGGAACCCCCTTTTCAAATGGCACAATTCCTTCTCGGCTATACTCATAGACTAGAGGCTGTCCTACACCCAACGTGTCAAGCCATTCTTACACCAATTAAGGTAACCACTAACAAGCTAGAAAAGGTCTCTTGAACAACTTGAGCTAGAGCCATATAGCCCTCACAGCTGTACTGTATATCCTGGTTATCACTTATAGGTAAGTCCTTATGGAGAGTAACTAGAGCAACAATATAACCCCTTGCTCTAGCCCCCTTTCAACAGTAATAAAATCATCTTAATGGTTGGTCGCATAATTCATTAATCCAATTACAAAATAATCATTCATAATTAAGCGCTAGCAATAGCTACCCAAATGCACAACCCATGGGTGACAAGGAAACAAGATATCAATAGCTAAGTTATAATCTCTATGGTTGTCAAGGAAGACACATGCATATGAATTGTAATTTTAGTGAATAGGACAAGGATGGTCTCATGTTATACTTGCCTTGATCAAAGCTTCCCTATTGATACTGCTAATCTGGCTCAAAATAATACTCCTGATCGTCAAGAAACTTCTCACCGTCTATACTCGATCATTAAGCATCAACACACAATCATCTGAGCAATCATACACGAAGTAAACAAAGAAACATAATTAAAACAGTACACCAACAGTAGCAAAACAGTATAAAAAGTTTGTAAAACTCTTCTACACATTACTACGATCACACAGACGTAAAGATCACGAAATTCGGATTTAAAACGTGAAAGTTATGAATTGTCTAAGATTTCCTATAGATAAATAATTTTTAATATAAACTCAAAAATTAAAATTTTCAAACCTACTGTACAGCTACACTAACATGTAGAGCTCGCAAATACGAATCTAACGCAACTTGAACGGGTCAAATCGGAGTTAAAACAGAGATTTTATGATCAAAACAAGATTAGTGGCAAAACTGTAAATAGTATCATCTTTTACCTTGACTTGGAGGAGCTCCGGTGAGTCATGGTAGAACCTCGTCGGAGAGAAGCAAGATAAGATGCGAACTCGATGAAACGGTAATGGATTCGCGCAAACGGATATACCACGGTGTAGAGAACGACGGGGGCTGCCCCTTGGTGGTGGTGGCTGGCGTCGGGACGCGATGGTTTGGCCGGAAAAGCTCGTCGGAGAGTTCGCCGGAACGCAAGCTGTAGATGAAGAACTCCGGCGAGGGGTGGAGGGAGCTACGAGCGGCGTCTCGCGATAAGGGTTGTACTTCTGAAACCAGGGCGTCGAGGGTTACGCCAGCATATATATAGTTGTAGGGTTTGAAAACTTTTCGAAATTTCTTAATTTCGGGATTATTTTAATTCCGCGAATAAAAATAATTCTAGAAAAATCTAAAATTACCTTTTTGGCCCTGAAAAATAGCCTGGAGCTCAGAAAAATCACCTGAAAAATCCTGGAGACTCTTGGAAAGATATGGAGCTCAACTAAATAGGTTTGGGCTCATGAAAAGATGGATGAAGAGATCGAGGAAAAAGATTAAGCTCACGGAAATTGAAATTTTAAATCCAGAAAATGCCAAAAAGTTTTCCGATGGATGTAAACGTCGTCCTGTGGTATTTTGAAAATAATAACGCTCACCAACACCAAGGACAAACATCACACAAACACCACATTATCAAATTAATATGAAAAAGTTTAAAACCAAAATTTTCTATATTTAAATTAGCAGCAACTTAACTTATCTAATAAATTTATTCAAATATTGAAATTATTTATTTTATTTAGTGTTTTTCATGCACAACCCAAAATTGAAAAATTTGGGGTGTGACAATCATTGGGTTGAGATGATGTACTTGCCATTTGTTGATCTTGCACAATGTCATGACAGTCACTTGTATCTTGTACTTGCTTGATTAGTGTCAACTTGCACATTTGAGTTAGAGAGCACTTGCACTTGATCATCTTCTTTATCATTCACTTGCCTAGGCCACAATTCACCAACATCCATGTTCTTCATGGCATTGAAAGTTGAATGCCTCTAACATTATCAAGATTCTCACTCTCATCTTGGGAACTCTGGTTTCATCAAATTCAACATCATGTACCTCCTTAAGAGTACCACTTGCCA
Source organism: Saccharum spontaneum (assembly GCA_022457205.1). Classification (NCBI taxonomy): domain Eukaryota; kingdom Viridiplantae; phylum Streptophyta; class Magnoliopsida; order Poales; family Poaceae; genus Saccharum; species Saccharum spontaneum. The sequence continues at coordinate 39,606,564 of CM039590.1, read as the reverse complement.
AGTTCTAAACTCTATATGCTCTACTTGTGGTTGAGTATCCAAGTAAGAATCCTTCATCACACTTCTTTTCAAACTTGCCCAATCTAGTGCCTTTCTTCAAGATATAGCATTTGCAACAAAAGACCCAAAAATATGCAATGTTGGGCTTTCTACCATTTAAGAGCTCATAGGGTGTCTTCTCTTTCAATGGATGACAATACAATCAGTTGAGTAGTAGCAAGCGGTGTTGATTGCTTTGGCCTAAAAAGATTGACTCACATTGTACTCACTAAGTATAGACCCTGCCATGTCAATGAATGTTCTATTCTTCCTCTCAACAAGGTCATTTGATTGTGGAGTGTACTTGGCTGAGAATTGATGTCTAATTTCAACGTCATCACACAACTCATCAATTCTAGTGTTCTTAAACTCACTACTATTGTCACTTCTAACTCTCTTGATGGTTGTTTCAAACTCATTGTGAATGCCTTTGACAAATAATTTAAAAGTTGCAAATACATCACTCTTGTCCACTATAAAGAATACCCAAGTGTATCTAGTATAGTCATCCACTATCACAAAGTCATATTTGTTTCCACCGATACTAGTGTATTGTGTTGGCGCAAACAAATCCATGTGCAATAACTCAAATGCTTTACCAGTGCTCATCATGATTTTCTTAGGATGGGTGTTTCCAACTTGTTTGCTGACTTGACAAGAGCTACAAAGTTTATCCTTCTCAAATGCAACATCTTTCAAGCCTCTAACCAAGTCATGCTTAACCAATCTATTCAATTGTTTCATTCCAACATGATCAAGCCTTCTATGCCATAACCAACCTATACTAGACTTAGTGAACAAGCATGTTGATAATTGAGCATCACTAGCATTGAAATCAACCAAGTATAGATTCTCAAATCTAAAGTCTTTGAAGATCAAGTTAGAGCCATCTACACTTATGATCTCTACATCATCTACTCCAAATATGCACTTAAATCCAAGGTCACACAATTGAGCCACGGATAACAAATTAAAGTTCAAGCTCTCAACTAGCAACACATTTGATATGCTCAAGTCATTGGATATTGCAATCTTACCAAGCCCTTTGACCTTGCCTTTCCCATTGTCACCAAATGTGATACTATCATAGGCATTACTATCATTGGTGTTGATTGAGTTTTACATTCTTGCATCATCGGTCATGTGTTGAGTGCACCCACTATCAAGAACCCAATGCCTTTCTCTAGCTTTGTAATTGACCTACAAAAGAAGATCAATTATTTTTAGGTACCGACACTTGCTTGGGTCCTTAAAGGTTAGTAACCAAGCTCTTGTGGTGCACCAATGAACTTAGCATGAACACCATTTGTACCCTTAGTAAGCACATAGAAAGAATCAAGTTTTGAGGATACATTAGCTTGTGATTTCTTATTCATGTATTGTTGCTCTTTGTGACCAACTTGCTTGTAACTTTTGCAATACTAACCATTGTTCCTCACAAAATTGGTTTTGTGATTAGCAAAGGTGGCTTTGCCTTTCTTGGGGATATAGCCCAATCCCTCTTTGTAGAGAGATGCCCTTTGGCTACCCAAGCACATAAGCAAGTGGTCCTCACCACCATGGGCCTTAGTCAAGGAGTGATTGAGCTCTTTTACCTCCTTGAGTGTCTCATTCTCAACCATTAGTGAGGCATCACAAGTAAAACCATCACTACTGTTGATGGTAGTTATCACCTATCACAAACCATCAACTTTGTTCAAGAAAATGGTCACCAATAGAAACATAGGAGGTTATTACTAATAATTTCCACGAGTTTTGGTGAATTACTATTTTTTGCAGGGATTATTCAGAGAGAAAACAAGGATTAAATTGATAAAACACCACGAAACTTGATCACGATGAAAGGACACATCAGACGACTGTAGAAGGCACGGGACCGAGGCGGAGACCGAGAGGCCACCAGAGGAGGCCGCCCGGCCCCTCCTCAGGCCGGCCGGCTGGCCCAGAAGCCAATGTAACATCCCGGCACAGGGCTTAACAGGATTAATAGGATACTCATACCAACAAGTTGCAACTTCTTTTTCAGAAGCCCATCTCCAAAGAACTCCAAAGTTAAGCGTGCTTGGCCTGGAGTGATGGGCGACCGATCGGGAAGTTCTTCCCGGGTGCACACGAGTGAGAACAAAGTGCGCAGAAAAGACTTGTGTTGGTCTGTGAGGGTAGTCTATGTCCTAGAAAAGCGGCCAGATGTAAGTGGGCCTGGCCTCGAGGAGGTGGGACGTTACAGAATGGTATCAAAGCTGACTCTCGCGGTTTCACGGGCGCGTGTGTCGCAGTTGTGCAGGCATGGTACGCATGGCTAGTGTGGACCCAGAGCGGTCACACAGCAGGGCACATGCGCTGACACTGAACACACGGATGTGGCCAAGAGAGGACATTCCTGGCTTGGGATTGACCGACGAGGATGTCGATCGCTTAAGGGGGTGAGGATGTAACATCCTGGCATAGGGCTTAACAGGATTAATAGGATACTCATACCAACAAGTTGCAACTTCTTTTTCGGAAGCCCATCTCCAAAGAACTTCAAAGTTAAGCGTGCTTGGCCTGGAGTGATGGGTGACCGATCGGGAAGTTCTTCCCGGGTGCGTACGAGTGAGGACAAAGTGCACAGAAAAGACTTGTGTTGGTCTGTGAGGGTAGTCTATGTCCTAGAAAAGCGGCCAGATATAAGCGGGCCTGGCCTCGAGGAGGTGGGACGTTACAGGTTGTAACACCCCGGTGTTACGCAGGCATTTAGCATTGCAAATCATACGCATGATGCATCATTGCATTTATAATCACATGTGAAGTAGAGTGCATTTTGAGTTAAAGCACTTCTGTGAAACTTGATTGTTGCATATAATTGTTTAGAATTGTTCTACTTTGATTATACTTGCTAGGCTACTAAAATATGTGTGGCTATAATTGTAAATCACCTAGAATTCGTTAGCACAATTTTTGGAGCAACTTTGGTATTCAAAGTTTTGTCAAAATTTGCTTTTAAAAATATTATTGGAAAATGGTCAAAAACCCTCCCTATTTAGCTTTTATTCTCCAATTCAAAATCTGTTGGGAATTTTGAGTTGGTCCCTTAATAAAAGTAGTAGAGCATTTAATTCTAAGCAACTTTCATTTTTGGGCCATTTTCAGAAAAAGTCATTTTCTTGCTCAAAATGGAATTTGAAAACGGTTATTTGAAATTTGTTTGAATTTAGAAAATGGAAAATTGTTTTTCTCACCTATTGGGCCACCGCCTCCCTTCCCGGCCTGCTCACGAAACCGGCCCAACCCGGCTCAGCATCGCCCGCATCCGCGCGCCCGCGCCACGTCCTGGCCGTGGTAGGGACGGGTCGCCCTGTGGCCGGCATGCGCCGCTCCCCGGCGACACTTGGCCGTCCGTGGCCCCCACGAGCGCGCGCCTCGCCGTTTTCGAGCCGCAGGAGCTCCCCTTCCCTCTCTGCCCTCTCCATTCCTTCTCCCGCGCTGCAGTTTCTCTGCCCCGCACCGAGCACTGCTCGAGCTACCCTCACCACCGCTACCTCCGTCGGCAGAATTAGCCGCCAGTGGTCCACCGCCGCTCTCCATCGCGCGCACGTCTCTCCACCTCAATCTTCGACACATCGTGCTCGCCTCAATTTCACCATCCGAGCTAGGTAGGGTCGCTTTGAGCAGTTGTGCTGCCGTCGGTCATGGCGCCGCCGCGCTCAACCTCACCGTGGGAAGGGTGTCCCCGCTTTATTTTTTCCCTTGGAGTTACCTTGCTGCGTTCGCCTTCCTCTCGCGGACCCGATGCGCACCCTACTATGCCCGGTCATGGCCGGCAACGGCCGTCGGCTTGCTGCCCGCGCGGCCATGGCACCATGGTCGCCAGCGTGACCACCCCCCCTTGGCCTCGCGGGACCGAAACGGCCTTGGGCCGGAGGCCAAGCCGGGCCGGCTCGCCTTCTTTCCCCACACGCGCGCTCAGGCCGAAAACTGCAACGGGCCGGTTGGTTTCCTTGGGCCGGCCCATTACCAATAAGAAAAATTGTTTTCTGTTTTTCTATTATTATTTGGGGAGAGAAATGCTTTGGAAAATGTTTGTGTACTCATTTTGGCTCCAAAAATTGTGAAATAAATTTTGGTAGACTTCTTAGGACCAGATCTATGATCTAAAAATGTTGCATGTCAAGTTTGAAATACTTTTCTGTATGGTTTTTATTTAATCATTGAAATTGTTGTTTTCTTAATAAATATATAATAAATCATATAAAGCTCAGAAAAATATGGTTTCAATTTTGTTAATCTTTTTGTGTAATGCACCTTCTAGGAAAAATATGTGCCATGCATGTTCTGTAGAAAATTTTTTAATGTGTAGTGCAAGTGCTTCTTATTATTGATAATTGTTATTTTTTATAGAGAGAAAAATATGAATAAAACATGCATATAGTAATTTTTTCTATAGTGATTGTTTATTGTGTAGAATGTAGGAAAAATGCTAAATCTGTTGTTTGATACTTTTCTTAGTTTAAAGTATTTTTATGCTCATCTTTAGGCCCTAGATTGTTAATTTTGTGTAGGCAGTTCTAGTATTCCAAATGTAATGAAAATTTTGTGGCATGCTAGATTAGGTGATAGTAAGCCACTGTAATTTTATCAGAATTTTTCTATGCTGCCAAAAGAAGTGTTGCTATTCAAACACAGTTTCAACTAGGGTTTAATTAACCTTGTTAATGCATGCTTTGTTGATAATAATTTCTTTGGTGTATCTTTGAAGCATCTTAGATTTCTGGGGTGACTTGGCATGGTAGACGATGATTGTAGTAGTAGTATACTAGTACATGTTCTTGGATGATGTGGACTACCTTGTAGAAGAGTTGTATTCCTACTTTATGCAATAAATTAAACCTGTTCATCTACATTTCATTCATCATGATCATTACATGTCATCTCTGCAATGCACCTAGACATGAGCACTTATACATTTTCATCATACAGGATCACAAGAAGTAACTCTGGTAGCAGTTCCCGAAGAGCAGCCCGAGGTGCAAGAGTAGGAGGTGCCCGAAGCCGACGAGGAGGTCGGTGAGGATCTTCCAGAGTGCCTCGACCATCGCCCAAGCTCTTTCGAAAGAGGCAAGCCCCGGAGCATTTCTCTCCCGGTTTGCAAATATTTTATTAATGCTTTAACTTAATTGATGCATTACGTTTAGGAGTTGTTTGCAACCGTTGCTGCATTATACCTTGTTTACCTTTGTTCTACCATATCCTTGTTACCCTGGTATTCATAGTCAAGAAATGCTTAGCCTGCTTAGATCGGTAGAAGTCGGGTGATTTCCTGTCACCTACGAGCTATAGGTGGTTACCTGGATCTGCTTGAAAAAGTATGTCATCTTAGGATAACTAAGTGTTACTTTGAAATTAAGATCGGACGAAGACTTGCAGGGTTTCGGACTGTAGTGTTTTCCGTCTGTGTCGATTAAGGACCGACCGTTGTTGGGCCTCGAGTCATGTTGAATGCATGCCTTACATTTAGCTGGCCGAATAATGTACTTTTCAACCACAAAGCTGGGAGATTATTCGGGCCGAGTGGATTGCCCGCAACGCACTGTACCAGAGCAGGTGTGGTAGGACATGGGGGCGTGATGATAAGGCCAAAGAGCAGTCGGGCGGCCCCCGGGTACATGTGGTTCCTAGCAAACTCGAGACTTTACCTGAATAGTTGACTCGGTGACCAATATCTCACTTTAGCGGGTGAGTGAGGTTTGTGTGAGGAATAAATTACCAGCTGGTTAATAAACGATTCGAATCGCCATCGTTCACTGGATAGTGAATACTTGACTTGAGTTACTTCATCGTAGTAATATTGATGGAACACTTGGACAGTTATATGGAATATGACATGATGGAAGTTGTTAATGATCATTGGTTATCCTTACTTGTTTAATTACATGTTTACTCTAGTACAGGTGAAAATGTAGTTGGCAGGTTAATAAACATTTAACTTGATATAAAAGCTTCTGGAAAAGATTCTTTAAATGCTAAAAATGCTTCTTTTTCAAATGAGTCAGCTACCCTACCATAAAGCCTGTCATGATCCTTGGTGTCATTTTATTTTTGGTTATGTCGGGTAAATCTAGCTGAGTACCTTCTCGTACTCAGGGCTTTGTTCCCACTTGTTGCAGATGGGCAGATGTATTATGGCTACTGTATCAACTGCCTTTATCCTGCGATGGGTGAAGCTTAGGACCATGGGCAGTGGTCATTCCCTACGTCTCGTCTGATGCTTTTGCTGGAGATGATCATCAGCTGGCACTTTATTTAGACCTCTGTGTGAGTGTGTGTGTGGTTTGAACTAAATGCTTCTGCTACTTTTATTTGAACTTGGTTTGTAATAACTATGTTTAAACTCCGATGTATCGGTGATGTGAACTTTTATGTAATTTGTGATGGTGACCGCTAAACTTATTATGATCTTGGCTGGTATGTAAGTTGGATTGAAATCCGTCGTGATTTCACGGACTACCGGGTTATACAGGCTTAAGTTTGCTAAATCGTCTGCTCGGTGGATGATTTTCTTACTTAATCTCGTATAATTGGTCGGTTCTGTTACAGCCAACCTCCTTCCCCTTCGCATGACGCAATCTAACCGACCTCTACATTGTATCAGGACCCTTGTTTCAAGTTGGTTTGATCCAAGGGCTGCGGTTCATCCTACCGGACTATATAACCAAACCTAGACCCCCCCCTGAGGCATCCATCATCCTAAGGTCAATACAAGATTAGAGTTAGGGTTTCTAAAGAGAGATTAGAGCTCTACTTCAAGTTTAGGGTTAAGATCTAGCTAGATATAAGAAGAGTTGGGCGTTGCTCAGAATTTCGGATCACCGTCGGGAGATTTGGTAATTATATTGTAATCTCATTATTACAACTTTGTGCTACTTCAATAATATCATTATGTTTCTATTTATTTCATTCTTAGTTTATTCTAGTTGTACATTTAATATAGTCATGATTAGTAATGATTTTATGCATATGTTCGCAAAGCATTTAGTTCAATTCCGGATTGGATTAGTTGGTAGATATGATGTTGGCGTGGTGCTTATATTAAATTTACCTGCGAATGCACCCTATATTCTAAGACATCAAGTGGTAGATCGCGGGTGTGATATTTCTGTTGAGTCCTATGTAGCCCACTCCCTAAATATAGGCCAAGTAGAACCTGGTTACAAGGAAAGGATTGCTCTGTTCTTGATATTCCTTAGTAATGTTCCTTATGCATAGATGAAGGATTGAATATGCTATAGATGATAGTATATATACTAGAGTATACAAAAGACTTGGTAAATATGAAATAACTTAGGATTCTTACCTCTTAACTTGTCTCCTGATTAGCTCTAATTGATTTATGAGTCTCTTTCATTTTGGAATACCCATTATCTTATTTTATATCAATCATTTATCTATTGTCTTACCCCTATAAAGATAAGAGTGGTTATTTGATCTTTATCATGAGTATGTATATTTGATATTCTTTCTAGTCATATCATTCTTTCATTTAAACCCTGATAAGCTCCTAATGGTATAGTATAAATAACGATACCTGGAATATTCCTGAGTGAAATGCTACAATAGGTGTATTTTATCTGTGCGCTTGCGGATAACCTTTATTCTATATTTTATGTAAGTGTCATGATTATAAGTACAACCATATTTTTAGTGTCCTGTTAGGGATGACAACTTAACTTAAGTGATGCTAAGAAATGACAACAAGCATTTCTAGCGCCGCTGTTGGGGAGCTTTATGAAATTTTTAATGGCTATCAAAAAGATTAATCAAATAGATACTTATAGATAAAAATCATAACCATTACCTCTATCTTGGCAGGCTTACCCTTGTTTTGTTTTTGTTCATATCTTATACAGGATAATACAGGTTCGGTTGTGACCCTTCAATTTTCAATCACAAATCAACCCAATCAAGGAGGATGAATACCAGTAGTGAAGCTATGGCTGAAAAGACTTTACTTGAGTTCTCTGCTCCAAGTATTGGGAACATTCGCACTGGACCAAAACTTCAAACGAACAACCTCGAGTTTGAGCTCAAGCCAAGCCTTATCAACATGGTTCAAGCTACTACATTCAGTGGGAAGGCACAAGAAGATGCTAATGCTCATCTACAGGATTTCCTAGAGATTGGAAGCACCATCATCATCAAGAACGTTGACCAAGATATCATACTCCTTTGTCTATTTCTGTTCTCATTGGAGGGAAGAGTGAAGTAGTGGTTCTACGCCAACAAAAACAACATGGACACTTGGGATGACTGTTCGAAGGCCTTTCTACTAAGATTTTTCCCTATAGGAAAAACCAATGCCTTAAGAAGAAAGATCTGTAACTTCCAGTAACAAAAAGGACAAAGCATTCGAGAGGAATGGGAATGTTTTTAGGAATACATCTCAGGATGCCCACACCATGGAATGGAGGATTGGTTGCTCATGCAAGGATTCTATCATGGATTAACTCAGAGGAATCGTGAGCAATTAGATACCACTGCTGGAGGGTGATTCATGTCACTCACTCTTTCAAGAGCTGAAGCTCTCATGGACAAGATAGCTAAGAATTAGAGCTAGAAACAAGACAATATGCAACATTCTCGCCAGATTGAAGAAGCTTCAGAAGAAGTGTGTGTATTATCATGGAAGATGGATGTACTATTGGAATGGCTTGATCAACGAGCTAAGAACAAGGCTATTCAAGATGCATTCAATGCTCAAAATAGATGTGGAGAGTATCTGGGATAGAATTCTCAAATGATCTAAAAAATGCAAACATCATCAACAACTCTTCCACTCAATGAAAGCAAGATGGAATCAACAAAATAATCCACTTATCAAGGTAAGTACTCAAGCAAATTGTCACAGAACCTCCTAATTATGATGGCCCACATGTACCTGTCATTGTCATAATGACCTCTGAAAGTCGTACTTATGTTCCTCATAACTTAAAAGGCCTGCTTTCCTCCGAACAGGATCCAATCACAGGAGTATTGCAATATTACAACAGTTTATTCAAAATATTCAACAGAGTAAAGTAGCGGAAGTCTTACAATAACTTAAGGTTACAAACTAGTTTTCAAACCTTAAACTTTATGTAACATTATTACAAACCAGTAGTAGAGAAGTATCGGTAGTAACTTTATTACATCACACAAACGAGATGCCTTGCCCAAAGGCCATACAGTCTACTCGTCGTCACTTTCTTCAACCACGACGGTCATGCAACAAGGCTCGAAGCAGACTTATTCATGAACCGCACCTGCAACAAGGGGTTCAACAAACCCCGAGTACGAGAGTACTCAACAAGACTTACCCGACTAAGACAAAGACTCCAAGGGCATGCTAGCTTTAGGGAATCAAGGTACGGGTATTCCAGAATCAAAATTTTCTTTTGCAGAAAGTGAGTCCTTACCTTCAATGTTTTACTTTTACCATTGATGGTTCATTAACCAATTCTAAATGATCCTAATCTACATCAAAGTAATTATCATCAAAACACTTCTCATTCTTTCTTTCCATTCCAGTTCTTATCTACGATGCTGGACAGGTGATCGAGTCTCCATAACCGAGGAGAAAATGACGATTCGAACCGATTATACCCAGCTGGGGATCCCTAATCTCACGACATATGTAGAACCGAATCTTGCATATGTCAACCCTCATTTAGATCTCCCAAAACCAGAACGTGTCCATCGCCACCCGAGAGTACAGTACTCCTCGAACCCGGCCCGATTCTAGCCCCGAGGGTACACGCTACTCCCGCCATCTCTCCACTCCCAGTGTGAGGTTAGACGTTCTCGTAATGGAATCACTAACATTTTGGGCTTACCCAAGGCATGAGGCTAGTTGCAAAGTCTCGAAACACAAGCGGGCCATACAACGGACGGTCCTTAACTGACAAGGCAGAAACACTACATTGAGACTCCTTTCTCAATGTATGTTAGTAGTGGCCAAACCACCCGCCCGATCTTTCAAGTTCATTCTCATCTTTCACTATTCATTAAGTATGCCGTCATGGCCGAGTAAACATTTCATTTAAAAGCTTAACTTCTAAGCATAGCAAAGCATACTACGCATTTTCAGTAAAACAGGTATCAAGGTTGATATCGCAATAATCAAGGATGATAATGCAGCAATTAGGTTATCACTCAACTCCTAATTACTTAATGCAATAAACCAAAATATAAATAATAAAACATTTGTAAAACTAAAGGTAGGGTTTAAATGCACCGGGGCTTGCCTTGCTCTGACACGACGACCGACTCAGACTCGAGGACTCCAACATCTGGTCCGGAACCCACCGACGATCGCTCTTCTCCGGAAGCTTGCTCGGTGACTTTGACTTCTTCGAAAGCGGAAACTACACGAGTACATAACATGCTTTAACATGATGCTCGATGATAAACATGATGCTTGATGATAACATGCCACGAGTTACGACTTGAGTACAACTTCCCTTCACGGTACCATCGCAAACAGAAAACCTACTAACTAGAAGCGACAAGTCTAGCGATACCAGCTTTTAATTCTAAGCAAGTTACTAACGAGCTCAAACATGGAATTTAAGGTGCCAAAGATCACCAAAGAGTAGTGATCTAAGGACATCACTCAATCAAAAGGGCACACAACACTTAAAGTTCTCAAATTAACATTTATTTACTATTTAAATAATTAGGGCATAATTATAAGTTGATCAAACTTTATCTAAACAAGTTCAAACTTTTTCTATGGATTACGAATGATTTATAACAGTGTCATAATAAATTTCATAATTTTTGGATTAATAATTTAATTATTAAAATTCCTGGAAGTTGCATTTAATATTTATTGGAACTAATTAATTCTACTGCACAAAGTACTCAAAATTAGGGTTTAACATTTTTCCTAGATAGCATACATATTGAGAGACTCACACAAAAATTTTTATGAATTTTGGAGCTCTACACAATTTTTAATGAAATAAACAAATAGCTGCACTATTTATTAATTTGAAAAAGAAAAACAAACAAAACCGAACCGGGCCGATTCTCTTCTCTCCCTCCGGTCCGGCCCACTGAGCGGCCCATGCGCCCGCGCTCTCGCTGGCCCAGCAGCGTGGCCCGCTCTGCGCCCGCGCACGCGCGCGGCTGCCTCTCCCTCTCTTTCACTGACAGCGTGGCCCCGCCTGTCATCCCTCACCTCCGTCTCCCTCTCTCTCTCCCGCGCTCTCAGCTTCGCCCGCACGGTGGCCGGCCGGCGGTCAAGACCTCGGTCGACTATCCAGTGCTACCACAATGTTCTACACCTTCTCCCGAGTCCATGGCACTAGTCTACAGCTCGGCTCGAGCTCTAGTGACCCTTCACCGACGACGGTGGCGGACCGTGGCCGACGGTGAGCCGCGAAAACGCGTCTCCAAGCACGCAACGATCAAACTAAAGGCATAGAAAGGATCGGTGGCTCACAGTGATCACGTTGGTGCTCTTGCTGGCGGCTGGGAGGGGCTGGAGTGGCCTAGCCATGTGGGGGCGGCGATGGCAGTGAAGTCCGACCGGGTGCGAGGAAGATGACGGCTATCCACGCGAAACGGGCGGTAGGGGTGGAGGTGAATGGCTAGGGAGATGCACGGAAGTGATGCGGTCTTACTAGTGCAATTAGCGTGGCCGGAGGAGGCTTGACGACGGCTGCGGCGAGCGGCGGAGCTAGCGGCGGCGGCGATGGCGAAAACAGAGAAGAAAGAAAAACGACAACGACCTCGACGTATTTATAGACAACGGTCACGAAGCAGGTCTCTGGAAGACGCGCGAGGTCGCGCTGGCGGTCGAGGGCGCGCCTGGAATCTGGCCGAAGCCGTCTGGCGTCTCGCCGGCGCCCATACCGGCCGGTGGCCATCGGTGATTGGTGCGGCACTGTAGCTACCCCCCAAATTTTGAATTTTCAAACTGTTTTCTCAAATTACTCTCAAATTCATGTAACAACTTGAAAAACTTCCAATCTATGAAATCTTCAGAATTTCAAGGTCTACAAGTTTTGTATTGAACACTTTTTCAAATTCTCACTGGATTTTGAAATTTGAGTTTAAATTCAAAAGGGGACACATTTTTGGGATTTGGTAGTTTAGAAATTACTTTTGATTTCATACTGAAACTTCAAAATCTCCAAACACCAAAGTTGTATATCTTGACAAGACCTACAACTTTTCTGTTCAAAACATTTTCAAATTCTGCCTCCATTTTGAAATCTTAGTTTGGGGACAAAAATGAGTGAAATTTGAAATTTGTTTATTTTCAAAATTGCTCCACATTTTACACTAAAACTTTGAAAACTCAAAACACTAAAGTTGTAGCCCTTGAAAAGTTATACAAACTTGGTTTTGAACTTTTTCCCAAATTTTGCTTAGATTTTGAATTATTTCAAAAGGGGTAAAATAGGGTTTTGAAATTTAGGGTTTTCGGAGGAATTTTCAATTGGAATTTGTTGCTACTTTGATTTGTGATTACTTAGTGATCAAAACCTCACCCAAGGGCATCATTTGGACCAACATGACATGGTTGACCAAATGCCACTCTTGGTTGACCAATTTAGCTTTTGAAATTATTTTCCATTTTTCCCCAAATTTGAATTTGAATTCGAATCGGAAAACCCGTGACAAGTTTTTGAACTCCAACTCAAACACAAACTTGGAGCTTCATTTTAGTGTTGTACTTGAGCTCATACCCTACACTTGACACTAGTGTGTAACACGGTCACACACCTCAAATTACGCAGGGCATGGACTAAGTATTTGCGGTGGCATTCGAAATTAGGGTTTTTAGGTTCAGAGCACACCACTGAGAAGCACATCCAATCTAGATAAGTAAACTTGTTTTAGTTGATGCATAACAAGGTTAACCTAACATGGATGCTTTGCAATGCATTATGATAACATGGCAGATTAATTAGCACTATAACACCCGGGGTGTTACACAAATCTTCCAATTTTGATTCTAAACAACCACGTTTGAGAGATTTAATCTTAGAACAAACTAGGATTAATGATAATATTGTTAAGAAGCTTGTTTCTAATGATAAAATTTTAGAGGACATAAATACAAAATTGGATGATTTTTCTTTTGCTATGAAAGATCAACTTAATCACAATAAAAAGGTAGAAACCATATTAGCACAATTGGCTACTGCTTTGCCTTTTGCCACTAACCTTGAGCAGGTCCAAGCTATTACCACTAGAGGTGGCAAATCCACTCGAGATCCCCCATATCCAAAAGGTACGGAGAGGCGACAGACAGCACCAGTGTTACCAACAGTACTAGAAGAAAAGAAAGATGATGGAGTTGAAGAACTTGACCCACCAATACCAGAATTACAACAAGATTTCCATGACGCCAATCTCTTACTATTTCCACGCAGAAATCAAAGCTAAAACGGATGAGTAGTTCAGTAAGTTTGTTGAAGTGATTCAAAAATTATATATCAATATTCCGTTGTTAGATGCTATATAGGTACCCACCTATGCAAAGTATCTAAGAGATATCTTCAATAACAAACGACCACTGCCCTCCACTGAGGTGATCAAGATAACAAAAGAGTGTAGTGCGGCCATCCTCAATATTTCACCAGCCAAGAAGAAGGATCCAGCATGCCCTACTATTGATTGTTCAATTGGAGATCAACATTTCAATAATGGACTTTGTGATCTTGGAGCAAGTGTCAGTGTGATGTCCAATGTAGTCTTTGATAAGCTTCATCATTCAAAACTCGTCCCAACATCAATGTGCCTACAGCTAGCCAATCAATCAATCCGCTATCCTATAGGAATTGCTGAGGATATACCAGTTAAGATCAGAGAATTCTTCATACCAGTCGACTTTGTGGTATTGGATATGCAACTAGACTCAAAAGTATCACTCATCCTTGGGAGACCCTTTCTGAGCATAGCAAATGCCCACATTGATGTCAGAAACGGAGAAGTCAAATTCAATATCAACGGACGAGAAGAGTGTTTTCCATTCAAGCCAAAGCCTGAGTTAAGTACCACTGCAAATATGATAAGTGAAGAGGGAGACAAACAGTCACTAGAATCACCATCTTCGGGACCATCTAACACCCCCTCAAAATAAACAGCATTTGGAAGGGTCCGGTTCGGTGGACTTAAAAATCCCAAACCTTCGCCGGGAGGTAACTCGGTAGTTATCCATATTTACTTTATTAATGTTTTCATATGCATTTTAAATTTCATATTCTTGCATAATATAAATAATCCATGCTCCATGTAAATAATAATTACGAAAAGTAAAACCTCTGCAAGTGATATTTACCGTGGCGGCAGAAAAAAATATAAAAATACCATCATTAGAATTCTTATTTCTCGTAGATTCATAAAAGTATTTTTGCATACTTGTGTGTTTATATGGTATAAATACGGGAGACATGTGGGAACCACACATCACCTCACATCACTTCCACATCTCACTCTCCATTACCATCCATCCTCCATTATTCATGCATGCACTATCATCCAACACACCTACCAACTTCCCCATGTAAAGAGCATCCAAGGAGGCAGATGGTGATGAGGTGGGGCCGGCCAGCCCCACCACCAAGCCGCCCGGCCTCCCCCTCCTCTTCTTTAAATTCCCTTCCTCTCCTTCACATATCACTCATCCAGGAATACAGAGAGCATAGAGCGAGCTCGTTATTCATTCAAAAAACTCGAGTTCCAAGAATCCATCAATTGAGTGAAGTTTTGAAAGAGAGATAGAGAGGTGTTGAGTAATTAGTAGTGCAAGTTCTTGTTAAGAAAGTAGTGGAAGCACTATTAAAAAGTTGCTAGAAAATTAAGTGTGAGAGAAGTAGGAGCTGCCCAATTAGTTGGAGAGTTCGTATTAACTAATTCTGATTTGAACGACTAACTCCCGGACTACGGACTTTTGGACAGCTAACTTTCTGATATTTATTTTCTAACCCTCATATTTTCTACGAGTTTTGTTGGTTGTGATTTCTTTCATAGTACCATGAGCAAGTTCGTGAGCATGGCCAACAGCGCTCTCCGCTCAGTTTCATTCTGTTCTACAAGAAGCTACACTTTGTCTCAGGCAGGCTCTTCCCGAGCCAACTCTGAGATGGAGGTTGATCCACCATCCCCTGCTATTCAGAGATCATCCTCACGTCGTCAATCCGAGAGCTACACCCTTCTCCGAGAGAAACCAAATTAAATTTCAAGATGATCATGAGAAGGAAGTTTTCAAGTTATTGAAGGACAAGGAATTTACATTGACTCCGCTCATAGACGCCGATCTCCTACAAAAGACAGGTATGGATTCTAAATTTAAACTCATTTTCTGCAATATAGGTTGGGAGGAAGCTTGGCACTTGAATGAGAATGGAAGTAGATTGCTCACCATAGAATTTCTGTGCACCTTACAACTAGGAGAGGATGAAATTTCATTTAGACTATTTAATCAATCATTCTCACTTAGTTGAAAGAATTTCAGCAACATGTTAAATTTTAATGAGTCATGTAAAATTGATGTAGAAGATGCTTTACCAGACTTTGATAGAACTCGATTTTGGCAAGACATTTCTGGAGAGACCGTTTGTTTTAGACCCTACACAGATGAAATCCATAATCCTACCCTTTGATTTATCCATAAATGGTTAGAAGTCACTATGTTCTATAGAGAAGAATTTAGAATTGCAAGAGTGGAAGAACTCACTATAATGTATGCCATGACTAAAAAGGAAAAAATTTCACCTATAAATTAATGGCTCATTACTGGTTAACCATTCCTAGATTGAAGAGAGGGGTAGTTACATGTACTTCATGGGTCACTAGAATTGCCAATGAGTTGGGGCTTTTGGACAGTGTAGTCATTGCTTATATTAACACTCCACGCCGCATCATTGATTATTCATTCTTTAATCAAGCTCATATTCTTAGAAAGAGAAATAGAAAATAATCATGATGTACAAAGGATATACAAATGAGATAGAACTGCCACACCGAACCCTTGATTTTGCGCTTCATTTGCAGAATTTTGCGTGGAGAAACTTTGCACTTGATTTGTAGAATTTAGGACAAGCAGTAGGAAGGACTCCTTCTGCTCGGATCACAAGGAATCCAAATCCGAGGTATCAAGGAGAAGATGCTACTCTGCCGGAGCCAGCCTTCACCAGCTACATCGATTTCGACCATCTAGGACCATCACATGCACGCCATCAGCCTTGGGAGGACCAAATTCCATTTGATACTGACACTTTTGTAGGTGCCCAATGGGGGCCAGGTGACCACTGGGGCCCTGGTAACTATGCTAATTATCATCCGCAGGAACATGGAGAAACTTGAAGTGGCATCCAGAGAGGACACATGTTTTTCTCTGCACGGGGCTTCCACGACAGTTACCATGGAGCATTCCCTTTCCACGCTCCTCAGGACCAATACCAGCAGCCGCCTCAGCATCATTATCAGCCGCCGCCGTACCATCATCATCCACCACTGACGGGCTATGATGAGCCCGACTTCTTCCAGGAAGTGGATGACCGTCTCACATCTATTGAGACGGGGCAGCAGGAGATCCGTAGCACTCTACACCAACAAGTGGAATGGCCACAATAGATGACCCAGAGGATTAACGAATTACGCCAGTACGAGCAGCAACAACAAACCAACTTCGAGTACTTATTCGGTAAGATGGGATTTACTGATTACACACCACCACCACCTCAGTGATCTAGCTTGGGGGAGGACCCCCGTAGTGCAAGGTGAGGCACTTCTATTTTCCCTATTGTAAATTTTCTGCTATTAGTATTATTATTATCTTCCTTAGTTTAAAGTATCAATTTAAAAAAAGCATAATAAAAAAACCAAATAAAAATTTTGCCTTTATTATATATATTTATGCTAATAGTTTTAATTTTGGCATGTTAAAAAAATGAAAATCCAAAAATAGAGTGTGTAAAATAAGTTTGCTTTAAGTTTGTTTAAGTTTGAATTAGTATGTTTTCTTATTTTAGAGCTGAATAAAAAAGATAAAAATTGAAGTTAGACTCTCTCAGATGAAAAGAAAAATGCTTAAGTTATGATTCCTTTCAAGTACCTAGTTTTTAGATTTGAATTCTCCTACAAGTTGTATGAAGTTGATTTAACTTGAGAATTTGCTCTAAAACATGAAACCTGTGGGTAGCATAAGCTTGAACCAAAATCTAGGTAATTGATGGATATGAGATAAGAGAGTTTGAGCTGCTATTTATCTTATTCTAAATGAAACTTGAATTATGAAGATTTATCTTTAAAAATATAAAAATTGATATGATGAGATTCTACATGGCAAAGTTTAAATTCCTACCAGAGCCAAAATGAATATATCTAGATTAGAAAAACTTCCACATTATTACTACTTGTATTTCATTGAGTTCAGTCAAACTTTGTTGTATGCCTTATGAGAGGTTTGTCATACATTTAAAATCAAGATTCCACCATATATATATTTCATCCATTTCATACTTCTTCCACCAAAAATGTTATTCTCCTACTCTGGGAGGAAACACCAAAAATATTCCAAACCCATAGGACAGCCATGAATAAATGCACCAAATTCCTTTGTATAATCTCTCTCAAATATTTTGTATGTAAAAGAATCATGTGGCTATGCAAAAAGAAAAAAATAGACAAGTGTCCGAAATACAAAGAAAAAAGAAAAAAAGAGAAGAGAAGAAAAAATAGCCCATGTTTTCTTGCAATTATTCTCAAGTTCAAAAGAGAGAAATTTTCAAGGAGCATAGTAGAATTAGGTTTAGCCACCATAAACATCCTATTCCATACATTTATATGTCTTGATTTGATTGTATGACTCAACTCCCTTTGGATCCATCGTTTGACTTTACAATATATGTGTACAAGTATGTTTCCTCATGAGAATGCCATTCCTATGAAATCCACATAAGCTTTAGTGTAGAAACAAAGGCATTACATTTATTGCCTTAGTGAGATCCAAAAATACCACATATAAAGAGAGACTTGAGTGTGTCATGCAGATAAATCTCTGAGTATTATTCTGAAAACTTATTAAAAACTCTGGAATGAAGGTTGAATAAGGAATATGAGATGTACTACTCACTTGATTGTTCTATCTTTCAATTGCTCAAGATCAAGTGAAAAGTTCAAAAGCTCCATGGTTGAAAGAAATATGAGTAAGTTTGAAAGATGGATCAATCAATTGCAATCCGAAGAAGAATTTTTGTTTGAACACAGGTGTACTTTTGATGAGTTGTACAAAAATCATAAAACCTTGTAATTCTTAAATCATAATAAGTTTAAGTTACCTTGCTAAGGGACTAGCAAAGACTTAGCTTGGGGGAACTTGTTGACGGTAGTTATCACCTATCACAAACCGTCAACTTTGTACAAGAAAATGATCAGCAATAGAAACATAGGAGGTTATTACTGACAATTTTCACGAGTTTTGGTGAATTACTATTTTCTACAGGGATTATTTAGAGAGAACAAAAATAAGGATTAAATTGACAAAACACCACGAAACTAGATCATGACGAAAGGACACACTAGAAGACTCTAGAAGGCACAAGACCGAGGCGGAGGCCGAGAGGCCACTAGAGGAGGCCGCCCGGCCTGGCCCAGAAGCCAACCGCCTTCCCTTTTGCATGACGTAATTCAACTGACCTCTACGTCGTATCTTGACCCTTGTTTCAAGTCGGTTTGATCCGAGGGTTGCGATTCATCCTACCGGATAATATAACCAAACCCAGACCCCCCTGAGGCATCCATCATCATAAGGGCAATACAAGATTAGAATTAGGGTTTCTAGAGAGAGATTAGAGCTCTACTTCAGGTTTAGGGTTTAGATATAGCTAGATATAAGAAGAGTTGGGAGTTGTTCAGGATTCCGGATCGCCGTCGGGAGATTTAGTAATTATATTGTAATCTCATTATTTCGACTTTGTGCTACTTCAATCATATCATTATGTGTCTATTTATTTCATTCTTAGTTTATTCTAGTTGTATATTTGATATAGTCTTGATTAGTAATGATTTTATGCATATGTTCGCAAAGCACTTAGTTCAATTCCGGATTGGATTAGGTGGTAGATATGATGTTGGCGTGGTACTTATATTAAATTTACCTGTGAATGCACCCTATATTCTGGGACATCAAGTGGTAGATTACGGGTGTGATATTCCTGTTGAGTCCTATGTAGCCCACTCCCCGAATATAGGCCATGTAGAACCTGGTTACAAGGAAAGGATTGCTCTGTTCTTGATATTCCTTAGTAATGTTCCTTATGCATAAATGAAAGATTGATTATGCTATAGATGATAGTATATATACTAGAGTGTACAAAATACTTGGTAAATATGAAATAACTTAGGATTCTTACCTCTTAACTTATCTCTTGATTAGCTCTACTTGATTTATAAGTCTCTCTCATTCTAGAATACCCATTGTTATCTTATTTTATATCAATCATTTATCTATTGTCTTACCCCTATAAAGATAAGAGTGGTTATTTGATCTTTATCATGAGTATGTATATTTGATATTCTTTCTAGCCATATCATTCTTTCATTTTAAACTTTGTTAAGCTCCTAATGGTAAAGTATAAATAACGATACCTGAAACATTCCTAGGTGAAATGCTATAACAGGTGTATTTTATCTATGCGCTTGCGGATAACCTTTATTCTATATTTTATGTAAGTGTCATGATTATAAGTACAACCACATTTCTAGTGTCATGTTAGGGATGACAACTTAACTTAAGTGATGCCAAGAAATGTCGACAACTACTAAATGTGGTAGAAGTGGATGTGCTACAAGAAGGGTTAGTGGGAGCAAAAATGATAGGCTTATAGAATGATTCATCAAATATATCACAAGTTAAGCCTTTGTCACATGTTACAACATGTTCTTTCTCATTTTGCTCATTAAGTAAAGAGGAATGAGGTTTTTCAAGCTTCTTGTGAGCCTTGCTAACCTTCTCATGGGCTTCCTCTAGCCTCTCATGAGATGCATTGAGCTCATCAAAGGCTTACTAATGGGCTTTTATCTTCTTGTGCAAGTCTTTGTATTCTCTTCTCTTAATGTCAAAATATTCTTTAGCATCTTCTAACATGTCAATTAGTTCATCTTTAGTGGGTTCATCATTATTGTCACTTTCACTTTCACTTTCATTATCATGTTCCTCGTCACATCCATCATCACAAGTTTGTACCTTAGTGGCCATAGCCATGAAGCTGATGGAGTGTTGAAGAGAGAAGGTGATGAGATACAGGCCCGATCTTTCGAGAGGTAACCGGTAAGTTTGACTTGTGGAGATCTCGACGTTGGCGATCCAGCTTCAAATCAGACATGATTCGAACCCTGCAACCATTACACCACTGCTCCGTTGGTTATCAACCAAGCACAACTTGATTGACCTCGCCAAGAAGGCTTTTCCTGCAAGCGAATCGAAGAACACAAGCAAGAAGGTAAAACACGCAATCTAAAATTGCAAATATGAATGATGCGAATATCAATAGAGGGTTCAAGAACTCGGTTCCAAAGGACTAATTGACACAGTGGAGGAGATCAAGAACAGGGGCCCTGGATCACTGTAAAAGGATTTGTCACCATAGTTACAATGAACGATTCAGTTTCTCGATGGAAAACTAAACTCTAAACAAAACCCAATTGTCTAGCAGCGGCGGCGGCTGTTTTTATAGTCTAAGACTCGACCTAGGATTGAGGACGGCCAGGGGTTGGGCACCCACAACTTGGGCTTAAGGCCCGACACGATACATGGCCAAGTTGGCCCAAATAGGTGACGCAGCACCTTGTCGTGGTCACACAGAATGATCCACGGACCTTCTAGAGCTGGGACTAGATCCAAAACGATGGTGTCGTCGTCCCCTTTCCAACGCATCTAAGAACGCCCCGTTTCGATGTCGTATGAAAGAGTTATGACCAAAACAGTGACGACGTGTCTGCTGAATCCGAGGGTGACATGGCAGCTGAGTTGGAGATGAATTGCAACTTGGGGAAGACCATAGCGTCGGTGTGTCCAGCGTGGTGATGTCCTCATCATCCTCCCCTTCTTGAATTGGAGTCGTCCTCGACTCCATCTTGGCGATGTCCTCATCATCCCCTCCTTCTAGAATTGGAGTCGTCCTCGACTTCATCCCATCATCAGCGAACTCCTGCAAAAGGTTAGTGACAGCAGGCAATGCACCAGACATAATAGGTTGACAAAATATAGTATAACATGGGGCATCAGGATTATCACATAACGCAGCAGTAGCAGAAGTTGTAGCAAGAAAAGTACCTCCTTTTAACTTAATCCCATTATTTTTAGCAATGTCAGTTGGAGGTTTATTTTTAATCTCTTTAGCATGTTTAATAATTTCCATAGGAGACAAAGGCAGCAATGTAATTTTCTTGTCCATATGTATGATAGTGTATGTATTAGTTCTACCATGGTGTAAAGCATCATTATCAAATTCCCATGGATGACCTAACAAAATGGAACAAGCTTGCATAGGAACAACATCAAAATCAACAGTATCATGATAAGAACCTGTGAAAAAACTAATGCGTGCTGATTTAGTTACCTTAGTCTTACCACTATTATTGAACCATTGAAGTTTATATGGATATGAATGTTGTCGTGTGGTCAAGCCAAGCTTCTCAACCAAATCTGAACTCACCAAGTTATTGCAACTCCCGCTATCAATGATAGTGAGAACACGATAACCTTGCACAATGAAATACATGTGGAACAAATTGTTTCGTTGGATCTTCATCTTTTCTTCATGTCCCACTCATGTACTCAACACACGCTGCACAAGAAGGCTAGGGTAGTCCATGGCAGCAGCCACAGAGTCAATGATGATGGCCTCCTTGTCTTGATCGGTCTCGGTGGAATCTGCATCAATGTTAGCAGTAAGGGCTAAATCATCTTCAACATCACTAGTACTTACATATCCATCCTCGGTAGCAATGAAAGCAGGACGACTGGGGCAATCCTTCATGACATGTCCCATGCCTTTGCATCGGTGGCAAATGATTTTAGCGCTAGACGAGGAGCTAGTAGAAGCACCCGGAGTGGCACCTTTCTTCTGCACATTAGACAATTGACTTACCCCTGAAGACAATGTAGGTGTAGATGGCTGTGATGCAATAAGAATCTTGGGCATTTCCGGCACTAAACGCTGCTGAAAATTCCTCCCATTGTTAGACCTGAAAGGCTGGTGTTGTTTGTGTCCCTGTACTTCACGTTCTGCCTTAATAGCAAGATGATACAATTGGGAAAAATTACGCCAAGTATGTTCTGTATATCATGGTTTAAACCACCAAAGAATCTAGCACTAGCATCATTATCATCTTCATTTATACCACAACGGGCTAAACCAACAAACAATCCTTGATAGTAAGCTTCTACTCCTTTATCACCTTGTTTTAAAGTTTGTAGTTTCAAACGTAAATCACGTTGGTAATAAGGAGGAACAAAACGAGATTTCATACGTTGCTTTAAAGCATTCCAAGTTTGAGGCACAGCAGTAGCATTATTAGCATTGCAAAGATCACTCCACCAGAACAAAGCAAAATTAGTAAACTCACTAGTAGCAAGTCTAACTCTATGCTCAGCAGGAACATTATGAGAATCAAATTTTTGTTGAACAGCAAGCTCCCAATCTAAATAAGCCTCTGGATCAACATTACCAGCAAAAGGAGGAAGGCTAAATTTAATTTTAGCAAAAGGATCATTATTACCATGATTATTACCTCCCATACCACGACGGTTGAAGTTGAAGCGGCGACGGGCATAACCGTCAGCATCCGCATCGTCATCACCAAAATCACCGGCATCGTCATCATCAGCACGATGAGGTGGAGGGCGTTGCTCGAGTTGTTCTATACAGGTGACCAGATTGTTCACATTGCGCGTCAGCTCGGTCATAAGATTGCGTTGTTCAGTCATGAACGTTGTAAGCTCGCCCTTGGACATGCAATCATTGAAGTCCGTCGGAGATCCTCATGGTTAGAAGATAGAAAAAGACAACACCAAAGTATTATCCCTATCAACTAAAAGGAACCAAGTGGTGGTGGTGAAAGTAGAATACAAAATCACAAGCGTCTTACCACCGTCTTGCCTGTATTCTTACCAACGCCAAACAAGAGCAAAACCAACGTGACGAAGCAATCTGTTGTTAAGCGTGGGTAACAGTTGCAAGATGAACCTGTGCTGACAGAAGAATATGTGGAGCTATGGGTAGGCACACAATATGACAACAAGGATTAGCAATTAACGAAAGCAGATTAGCGATTGTTCAATCCAAATCCAAAGTACAAATCACAGCTGCTGGCTAAGACGTGTCGAGACGTAGCGCAACAAGGTGAAAACAAAGGACGATGGAAAGAACGCACAGAACAAGCAAATAACCCGAATTTTTCCTTTTTCCTGAATTTTTCCCTGATTTTTCCAAAAGGCACTAGTAGGAATCAAACTTTTTTTTATT
Source organism: Saccharum spontaneum (assembly GCA_022457205.1). Taxonomy (NCBI): domain Eukaryota; kingdom Viridiplantae; phylum Streptophyta; class Magnoliopsida; order Poales; family Poaceae; genus Saccharum; species Saccharum spontaneum. Next base: position 39,583,024 of record CM039590.1, on the reverse strand, counting down.
TTTTCACTATTTTTTTATATTTTTCTCTGAAAAAGGATCACAAAAGATGCAACCACAAAAATTGGCACCTACAACTGAGGTGGGATGTGGTCTACAGAAAAACAGCACGTGCTCTGAAAAGCGTGCAAAAACTTTGACAATTTTTTTTCTTTATTTTCCTGAATTTTTTTGACAATTTTGATGAAACCAAACAAGGCAAAGCCAGTTTGGGTCGGCTCCAAATGGTGTCAAGAAGCTGCTGTAAAAATTTCAGATTTTTCTGATAAACGAGCGAAAAGTTATACCTGTTTTACCGAAGGTATCTCAAGTTATGTTTTCCGGAAGGCACAACACGGCAGCGGCAGTTAGGGCAAAGCGTCCCTAAACTCCAACACCGATCACAAGATCGTCCCTGTGACTCCAACAGCGATAGTAGGTATTCGCATGATGATGTAAGGAGGGCTGCGATGCAGGCAAAATAAGAGCGGCTGGCAACCTATCTAGGGTTTACGCGGCGGCGAGAAGTTACACAAGGCGGCTAGCGGGGCAAGTCGAGTAATGTGGTGGCTTCGACTTGTTGTTTTGGAACGGTGGATGGGATAGCGGCAGAAAACAAAAATCACAGCAATGGGCGATTGAACTACGACCACGAACACAATCCTAAACCAGCAACAAGACTCGACCACGGACACAAACTCAACAACGCGAATCTGAAACGAAATTGCAAAGGCACAAAAGGTGATAGGACAACGGAAATTGAAATATTTTTGGGCTTTTTGTGGACTCTAGGTAATGAACAAATATGAATCTAAGGCAAATGAGAATATACCTTGTGGTAAACCTAAAATCTCTGATACCAATTGATGAGATACATGCCCGATCTTCCGAGAGGTAACCGGTAAGTTCGACTTGTGGAGATCTCGACGTTGGCGATCCGGCTTCAAATTAGACACGATTCGAACCCTGCAACCGTTACACCACTGCTCCGTTGGTTATCAACCAAGCACAACTTGATTGACCTCGCCAAGAAGGCTTTTCCTGCAAGCGAATCGAAGAACACAAGCAAGAAGGTAAAACACGCAATCTGAAATTGCAAATATGAATGATGCGAATATCAATATAGGGTTCAAGAACTCGGTTCCAAAGGACTAATCGACACAGTGGAGGAGATCAAGAACAGGGGCCCTAGATCACTGTAAAAGGATTTGTCACCACAATTACAATGAACGATTCAGTTTCTCGATGGAAAACTAAACTCTAAACAAAACTCAATTGTCTAGCAGCAGCAGTGGCTGTTTTTATAGCCTAAGACTCGACCTAGGGTTGAGGACGGCTAGGGGTTGGGCACCCACAACTTGGGCTTAAGGCCCGACACGATACATGGCCAAGTTGGCCCAAATAGGTGACGCAGCACCTTGTCGTGGTCACACAGAATGATCCACGGACCTTCTGGATCTTGGACCAGATCCAAAATGACGGCGTCATCGTCCCCTTTCCAACGCATCCAAGAACGCCCCGTTTTGATGTCGTATGAGAGAGTTATGACCAAAACAGTGATGACATGTCTGCTGAATCCGAGGGTGACGTGGCAGCCGAGTTGGAGACGAATTGCAACTTAGGGAAGACCATAGCGTCGGTGTGTCTAGCGTGGCGATGTCCTCATCAGAAGGCTTCTCTTGTATGGCAATGCTTGCATGACCCTTCTTCTTGGTGGTCTTGTCACCATCATCACTTGAGGAAGCATCACTATCCCAAGTGACCACATATGAACCACCCTGCTTCTTCTTCTTCTTGATGGTCATCTTGTCCTTCTTCTTGCTCTTCTTGTCATCATCATCATTGTCACTATTGTATGGGCATTGAGCAACAAGATGATCTTTGCTTCCACACTTAAGCACCTTCTTAACTCTTCCTTGTTCTTGGATGAAGACTTCTTTCTTCTAGCATGGTAGCCCTTCTTCACCATGAACTTGCCAAATCTCTTGACAAAGAGAGCCATCTTCTCATCGTCCATATCATCAAAGCTTGAGTCATCATCTTCACTTGATGTATCTTGCTTGGCTTTGCCCTTTCATGATGATGTGGCTTTGAATGCCACACTCTTCTTCTCATCTTTCTTCTCCTTATTTTCTTCCTTCTCATCATCATCTCTATAAGCATCATCGGTCATGATATCTCCCAAGATTTGGTTTGGTGTCATTGTGTCCAAATCGGTCCTCACTAGCAAGGTGACCAACATGCCAAATCTTGTAGGTAAGCATCTCAAGAACTTATGAGAGAAGTCTGTGTCCTCCACCTTCTCACCAAGTGCTTTGAGATCATTGACAAGCACTCCATCTGATGGAACATGTCTGACACACTCTCATCTTCCTTCAACTTGAAGTTAGCAAACTTCTCGCTGAGAATGTATGCCTTGCACCCTTGATTTCCTTGGTGCCCTCAAATGATTCCTCCAACTTCTTCCATGCCTCATGAGCCATCTCAATGTTCTTGATTTGCGCAAATGTCCTCTCATCAATAGCATCATGAATGGCACTAAGAGCAATGTCATTATTTTGGAAGAGCACTTCTTTGACTGTGGTGGGATTCTCCGGATCCTTTATCTCAATCTTGGTCTCCACCACATTCCACACCTTTCTATTGATTGACTTGATGTGTGTGGTCATCTTTGACTTCCAATATAGATAATTTGTACCATCAAATTAGGGTGACTTCTTGGTGTTGTTGATTTGAACCATTTTTACACCGAAGGTGGTTAAGCCTCAAATCACAGTGACCATGGCTCTGATACCACTTGAAAGGTTCTAATGGCTAGAGAGGGGTGAATAGCCTATAAAAATTTCTACAACAACACTAAACAAACCGGTTAGACAAATATACGGCAAAGCGAATGTTGCGCTAGCCAACTAAAAATGCAAGCCACCTACCATAATTCTAGTTGCTATTGTCTCTAAGCACACAAAGGCTATCTCACTACTCTAAGTTAGCGAGCTCTCAAAGACTAACTAAAGAGCCTCACTAACCACTAGACATGACTCTTGCCTGCCTTCAAAACTAGCTACACTAAAGGGCCAAGCTACACTAAAAAATGTAAATACACGGGAAGGATGGAGTGTTATACCGACGTGTAGAGGAATGAGCCAATCACCAATGGAGTCAAACAATCACAAGGATGGATACCAATGAAAACCAATCACCTCAGAATCAAATGATGACACAATGCTTTTTTACCGAGATTCACTTGCTTGTCGACAAGCTAGTCCTTGTGGCAATTCACTCACTTGGTGGCCCACACACTAATAGACATCACACACCTAACCCGCAACTGGGTGCCGCACAACCCACACAAGATGAAGATCACACAAGCCATGTGCAATAAACTAGATTTCCTTTCATGATCTCCTAAGGGGAAGGCACAAGAACCCCTCACAGCGTCGACGATCGGAGCCGGCAACAATCACCAATAGCCACTCAACGATCCACCAATCACTGGGCCATCTAGGTGTCGGCAAACACCAAGAGTAACAAGAACTCTACCAGCCCAAGTCGCCCAACTAGTGCCACAAAATGCTAGAACACTAAGCATGCACTAGAGGCTCTCCAATCTCACTCAAGATGATCAAATCAAGTGTGCAAGTGAGTGGAGTGGTGTGCTCAGCTCTCAAAGGATGTATGTAGCTGATAGAAGTGCGAAGAGAGTGGCCAAGGCCGACCACACCCTCTATTTATAAAGCCCACAACCTAATAGAGTTGTTACCCTTTGGAGCAACTTTCTACGGGGGCACCGGATAGGTTTTTGGTCACCGGATAGGGGGTGACGGTGCCCCTCCAACGGTCCTCCTACGGTAGACAGGGGGTGGCGGTGCCACCCCGGGCCAACCCCCTATTTTCCCTCCTCTCTGGAAAAATGGGGCGGTGCACCATCGCGCTAGTGGTGGTGTACACCGCCACTTCCGGTGCTAGCCACAACACCAGCTCTCATCGGCCACGTCCAGGTGGGCACTGCCATGGTGCATCGGACAGGGGATGGCGGTGCCACCAGAGGCAACACCTCATCCCTTTTTTTGCCTCCTTTGATTCCTTCACAAATGTGCCAACACCACATGTGTTTCACCATCATGTGCAAGTGTGTTAGCATTTTCACAAGAATTTTTCAAAGGTTAATCACTTCTCACCGATTGTGCACTAGGCCTAAATGTATATGCATGTATTCCAACACCTAGTGGCACTAGATGATCGAGTTGTCCAATAGAGCTCCCCTCTTAATAGTATGACCATCTATCCTAAATGTGATCACACCCACTAGGTGTCTTGATCACCAAAACAAAATGGCCCTATGGATATCACCTTAGCCTTGAGCCCATTTTGTTTTTCTCTTTCTTCTTTTCCAAGTTTTGGAGCTTGATCATCATCACATGTCCACACCACCACCATGGACTTTAGTCCATGTGGCCATCTCAATCCATGAGTGCCACCTAGCTCCTTCACTTGGGTTGGACCATCCTATCTAGTCATACACACTTAGATGTAAGGATTAGTCCAAATATATTTTATTAATTAACCAAAACCAAACTAGGGCTTTCACATATCCATATGGAACTTATGCATATCGTAGAATGCCTTTTGGACTATGTAATGCTCTAGCTTATTTTCAAAGATGCATGATGTCTATATTTTCTGATATGATTGAAGAAATTATGGAAGTTTTCATGGATGATTTTTCTATTTATGGAAAAGCTTTTGATGATTGTCTTAAAAATTTAGACAATGTTTTCCAAAGATGTGAAGAAAAGCACTTAGTCCTTAATTGGGAAAAATGTCATTTCATGGTTAGAGAAGGCATAGTGTGTAACACCCCTGGTGTTAAGCATGCATTAGGCATTGCTAATCATGTGCATGAGCATTATCATGCATTCATCAGCATTTCATGCAATATAAGTGAAACATAACCCTGAAACATGTGAAACATGATAATGAAACATAGATGTTGCATTTACTTATTTTCAACAGTTGAAAGCTAGTTTAAGGCTAGTTATACTTTTTACATGCTTGTTTGTTAATGTAATTAGCTTAGAAAGCTTTCTCAAGCACTTTGGAGCAAAGTTTATTTTGAAAGTTTTCCCAAAATAGACTTCTAAAAATAATTCTCCAAAATAGAGTTTTGATTTAAAAATGGCCTTTAAATCCCTATTTCAAAATTTGTTGGGACTTTGACTTTGCTCCTTTTGGCAAAGTTGTAGATCATCAATGATACATCTGGCCCAGGTGGGGTTGGCCGAGGCCCAATAAATTAAGGTTGCCCGGACCCCAATAGTTCTTATGCACACCCACTTGGGGAAAGGCCCAATGTCCCTAAAAGACTAGTCTGATAGGGGAAGGGTGGCTCTCCCTTTTAAGGTGACTTCCTCCTCCCAAGCTAAGCAAGGTGGGATTATTCAGAGGTTCACACAGTCACCGCCCGACTACAACTAGGTCACTTGACCCTTTTTTGTTGCGTCTTTGCCAGCGGATAATAGTGGAGGATGTCCTCATCATTCCCACTCCCTTAAACAAGGGCCCAACTCTGATACCAAATGATACATCCAGCCCAGGTGGGGTTGGCCGATGCCCAATAAATTAAGGTTGCTCGGACCCCAACAGTTCTTATGCACACCCACTCGGGGAAAGGCCCAATGTCTCTAAAAGACTAGTCTGATAGGGGAAGAGTGGCTCTCTCTTTTAAGGTGGCTTTCTCCTCCCAAGCTAAGTAAGGTGGGATTATTCAGAGGCTCACACGGTCACCGCCCAACTACAACCCTTTTCTGTTGTGTCTTTGCCAGCGGATAATAGTGGAGGATGTCCTCATCAATTAAGTTTTGGACAACTTTTATTTTTACTTCAAAGCTTGAAAATAATTTTTGGTTGCTCAAAATTTGAGTTGTGTGCTGTTTCATTTGGAAATAAAAAGAAAAAACCATTTCTTTTCTTTAATAGGCCGGCCTCCTCCTTTTCGGCCCACTGGTTGAAGCTAGCTCAGCCTGCGTCCGTCTCCGCTCCCGCGCACCGCGCGCGTCGGCCGACTGCGCACAGAAGGCCACCGCCGCGTGGACGCCACGTGCCGCCGACGATGAGCACCTGGCCACCCGTTGGCCTCCACCGACATCGCCTCGGGCTTGATCTGAGCCGCAGCCCCTCCTCCTCGCTCTCTCTCTGTTTTGGAAAAAGCCAAGCAGGAGCTCACACCGCCGCACGTCATTGTGCCACCCGCCGACGTCGTGCTCCACCACTGCACCACCATTCCCCGATTCACCTTGCGCGTAGCTTTGCCTCATCTTCCTCTTTCCCGAGCTCGCGCTCTTGTCTCCATTCGTGCGTTGGTAAGGCCCCATAGGGCGTTTTCCCCACCGTCATCGCCATAGCCGCCGTGCTCGGCTCATCGCTGCTGGCATCTCTCTGCCCTTCCTCTCTTCCATCCAAGCAGCATGCCATGTCCGCCTTGACCTCGTGGGCCTTTTGCGCCCTATGCCTGTCGTCGTCGGGGTTAGAAACGGCTTGACGTTGACCGCCAGCGCTACTGCACTGCCATGGCCGCCGGTGAACCAACACTGGTGAGCCATTGGCTCCATCTCCTACTTCTACGTGTGCGGCTCGGTGAGGGGAGCGTGATGGCGGTGACCTCGTCACCGGCAACCTCGCCGACAGTGAGATCTCGCTGGTCAACCGTAAGCTCTGCCTCGGTTTGATTGACCGGTGGGGTCAGCTTGACCGTGGCTCCCACCTGTCTGTCTCTCTGGCGCAGTTGTGGGTACAATGGCTAGGTGCGCGTAGCATAGGGTTCAGCTGGATTTTCAAAAGATTAAAGAAAATCATTTCCAGGATTTGATTAAATGCTTTGGAAGTTCCTATCTTGGTCAATTTAGCTCCAAATTTGATGAGACTAATTTTGTTAGACTTTTGGTGACTAGATCTAGCTGTTAAAAATGTTGCATGTGGATTTTGTGATACTTTTATATAGGACTTTATTTAATTTATTTAAATGCTGTTATCTTGTGAAATATGTAATTAATTGTAGAAAGGTTAGAAAAATATGGTTCTTCTTGTGTCGATCTTGTGGTGACATGTACTTTCTATGAAAAATTTATGACATGCATGTTCTGTAGAAAAATATGGCTATGTAATTTATGTGCATTTATTTGCTATTTCTTGTAAAATTGTTAGAGCTAAAAATATGTATAAAACATGTATGTGAAACTTTTTGTACAGTGCTTGTATACTATTTAGACCTTGGGAAAAATATGAAATCTATTGTTTGATACTTTTCATAGTACAAAGTATTTTCATGCTCATTTATCCATTATAGCTTGTCATTTTTGTGTAGGCTGTTTTACTTATCCAAATGCAATGAAACTTTTATGGAAGGCTTTATTAAGCTTGACTAAGCTATGATAATTTTCTTAGATTTTTTTGAGCATAAAAAATATATGTTGTTGTAGCCTTAGTTTAAAATTAAATAAAATGCGATTCTTTATTGCATGATTAGTTTAAGTGTCTTACTTTGGTGTATCTTTGAAGCACCAAATAGCTTGTTGGTATGAGTAGACGTGTTGGTAATGTGTGGTATGTTGCATGTTTTGGGAGTAGTGTGTTATTCTCTACTAGAGAGGAGATATGCACCTACTCGATAATTAAGTTGAATTGTTCATCTACATGGCATGCCATCATGATCATCATGTTCCATTCCACTTGCTGCACCACTTGCATAATCACTTACACATATGCATCATAACAGGATCGCATGAGGAGTTGGTAACAGGAGAGCCGAAAGCAGTCAAGGAAGTCCCACAGGAAGAGCCTGCATAGGAGGTGTAGGCCGAGGAGGACGCCATTGACGAACTTCAAGAGTGTCCAGACCACCGTTCGGGTTCGTTTGAACGAGGCGAGCCCTGGAGCATTTCTTCCTCAGTTTGCAAATATTTAACTTATGCTTTAATTATGGTTGATGCATTAAGTTTAGGAGTTGATTGCAACCGTTGCTGCATTATACCATATTTACTCCTTTGATATCATACCCTTGATATACCCTAGGATACAGAGTTGAGTAAATGCTTAGCTTGCTTAGACCGGTAGAGGTCGGGTGATTTCCTGTCACCTGCGAGCTATAGGTGGTTATCTGGATCTTGTTTGGCTAAATGTGGTATCATGGTATATAACCAAGTGTTGAAGTGAATTTGAGACTGTTGACGGTCCTTAAGTACCAAATATAGTTATCAAATAAATAAAGAAAAGGATCCAAATGCAACCAACACCTAGACTTAGGGTTTTATCTGACAGAATTCCACGAGTTTTGGTGTTTGTCTATTTCTGTAGGGGGTTATCAGAAAATACGGAGGAAAGGCCCACACGTTGGGTTTACATAGAGATAATAACGTGTTCACCGATTTTCTATCATCTAGAAGACTCCAGAAGCCACGAGATCGAACGGGAGGCCGAACGGGCCCAGAGGTAGGGCGCCCGCCCTGCTCCCTAGGGCGCCCGCCCTGGCCTGAGAGCCAATCAGGCTCTGTCTCGTGGATTATGCTCCACCGACCTAAGGGATCAAGGAAAACCGTGCTATTAATGTCGGTTTGATCCGACGGCCCACGTTCACTTGAGGGGGCTATATAAGCAGGACCCCTGGCCCCTGGAGGAGGCACTCCATCATTCTCAATTCTTCAAACCCTAATCTCAGGAGGAGAGTCTCTAATCAAGCCCTAGAGCCACCATATCAACTAGATCTCTAGTATAGCATAGCTACATAGGATTAGAACTAGAAGGAGTCAATCTTCGATTGGTTTCCGGATCTGTCAAGAGGATTCTTGGTAATTCCTTTACTGTTCTTCATTGTTCATCTTTGTTCTTCAATATTATGAATACAACTTTGTTCTATTTCAATATATTGATTATGACTATGCTCTACTTGTTTATGTTTGCGATTATATTGTTCTTAGTTTATCGTAGTTATACGCTTGGCTTAGTTAGATTGGAATTATATACATGTTTAGGATCGTATAGCGTTTATCCATCGGATCCATGGGTAAATGATAAATATTGTGTAGGCGTGGTGCTTAGACCATATTTATCTGCGATTGCACCTTATATGCTGGATCGTGGGGTGGTCCGCGATGGTGACAGCTTCGTTGGTTCTTATATAGTCCCCCTCCCGTGTGTAAGGCAGGCAGAGCAACATTATTATGGGGGAGTGATTGCTATGTTTCTCATCTTCCTTGATAATAATACTATGCATGGGCGTAGTCCTTTCTCGCAATGATTGCCAAGTGTACTTGCACTAACTATGATATGCTAGACTTTATAGTTAAGAATAACTTAGGAAATATCCTTGTAGTTCATCCTAATACCATGCTAATGACTTGCTAGAATATTTGTTGAGGTGCTTATCATTATTATATGTGGCTAGCTGATCAGATTAATTATCTTTGTCACCATTCATACTTTATCTATATTTTATGTGACACTTACCCCTGTATGCAAGAGATAGATGAATGCTCTCACTTATACATGCAATGATTGATACTCATTCCTATATTCCATTCCATAATCAACATTGATGTTAGTAATCCCTTCCCAGTGGTAAAAATATAAATAACGATACCTGGAATACTTCCCGGTTAAAATGCTACATCGGTATTAATCTGTGTGCTTGCAGATCTTATTTATTATTTATTTAGAAGAGCAGTTGCATATTTCAATACCGCGTCTCTCATGTCATGCTGGGGATGACAACTTGGCTTAAGTGGCATGAGGATAGGTTCGGCATTTTTGGCGCCGTTATCAGAATTAGAAAACTAGTCTACTTTTGGTAATGACGTTAAGAATGCCCAACAAGCATTTTTGGCGCCGTTGCCGGGGAAGGTTGATTTACTAACAAGGAATGAATACGGAATTTGAGTCATCATTCGCATCATTAAGTGATTGAGATCATCAATTCTCCCATACAGATTTACCTCTGTATTTTTCCATTCTTATTGTTTTGCAGGGTGATGTATGAATAGAGGACATCTTCCAGAAAATTTTGTTGACAACCCCGAAGCATTAATCAGAGGGGCAAGAGCCAAGCTCAAGAAGTCAACACTTCGACGCAACACTTCATCCAATCCAGAAGACCGCCGAAGTTTCATCCGGAATTTGTCAACAGAGTTCGCAGCCATGGCGAACAAGACGATCCGTGAGTTCTCAGCTCCCACTACGGACAACATCCGCACTGGACCTGCCGCGGCCATCGACAAGAACTTTGAGCTCAAGCCAGGGCTCATCAACATGGTACAAGCCAACCAGTTTTGTGGGAAGCCGCACGAAGATGCAAGTGCTCATCTCCAACACTTCCTGGAGATTTGCAGCACATTCACTTTATTAGATGTTCTCAGAGACGCCATACTACTTCGCCTTTTCCCATTCTCACTATTGGGGAGAGCGAAGCAGTGGTTCTACGCGACGAAGGATAAGAACACTATGTGGGCACTCTGCTCTACGAACTTTCTGGCTAAGTTCTTTCCCATGGGCAAGACCAATGCTCTCCGTGGGAAGATTACAAGTTTTCAGCAACAACATGATGAATCCGTTCCAGAAGCATGGGAGCGCTTTCAAGATTACATCCTAGAATGTCCCCATCATGGAATGGAAAGCTGGCTACTTATGCAGACTTTCTATCATGGGCTCATCACTAGTGCTCGTGAGACCATGGATGCTGCAGCTGGAGGCGCATTTCTATCACTCACCATACCACAAGCTACAGCCCTTGTGGAGAAGATGGCGTCCAACCAAGGTTGGAACGAAGAGAGGACTCAAACACGCAAGAAGGGTGGAGGTATGCACCAGCTCAAGGAGGTAGACATGCTGTCTGCAAAGTTAGACCTACTCATGAAAAAGCTCGATGACAAAGCTGGAGACAAAAGAGAAGTCATGAACGTCTACGACTCTCACATGACTTGTGAGGAATGTGGAGACACTGGACACTCAGACAATCACTGCCCTGAGATACTTGAGGATGCAAGGTACATCAACAACAACAACAACAACTACAACCGTCCTCAACAAAATCAAGGTTGGAATCAACAGAGGCCTAACTACTCAGGTAATTACTCAGGTAATTATCAAGGTAATAACTCTTACAACAACAATAATAATTTTCCACCCCTGAGAGAGTTAGTGTCTAATCAAGGAAAGCTAATGGATAACTTGTCTAAGAAATTGGCATCCAATGATAAAATACTAGAAAACATAAATAATAGAATGGATAATTTCTCTACTGCCATCAAAAACCAAATTAGCTTTAATAAAATGATTGAATCTCAGTTAAATCAAATAGCTGCTGCTGTTCCTGCTACTAACCCCGGTATACCATCACAACCGGAAGGATTAGAATCTGCAAATCTTGTAGACATGTTTGATGCAGGTAACTATTGGAGTAATCCCGCTGTCGGAGTACATAATGACCTTCTGCCAGTCAAGAGAGGCGATCTAGGACGCCCCGTCATCCCGATCTCCATCGGCATGGTGGACTTCCCAGAAGCACTCTGCGACTTTGGCTCCAGCGTCAACATTATGCCCAGGGTACTCTATGAAAAATTCTTTACATATCCTTTATCAGAAACAACTATGTGTTTGCAGCTTGCAGATCGGACACTAAGCTTTCCTAAAGGAATATTAAAGAACATGTGTGTCCGAGTTGGTACCTCGTATGCTCCAGCTGACTTCGTGGTGATAGAGACCGGGTCCGATCAGGGGTCACCAGTTATTCTGGGAAGGCCATTCCTGAACACCTCGGGAGCTGTCATCTACGCCAGCGCTGCGAAGATCAACTTCAACATCAAGGGGAGGAAGGAGATGTTTTCCTTCAAGAACAAGATTACACAAATCCCAGAGCAACCCCAACATGAACCAAGGAAGAGGACCAACAGGAGGAACAAGCAGAACAAGAACAACCAAGGATGGACCGAATCAGCTAAGATGGTCACTGCAGTTCAAGGAGGTCAAGACCGACGACCCAAGTCGCCGTTCCTGAACAAGAAGGACGACCCAGGTATGCCAAGCATTGAGTGCTCAACCAATGGATACTCCTTTCAGAAGGCGCTCTGCGACACTGGATCAGGCGTCAACATAATGGCCACAGTCACCTATCAGCTCTTGTACGGGACCATGCCCTTAAAACCAACATACACTCAGCTCCAGATGGCAGATCAGACATCCCGAAAGGTCGAAGGTATAGTAATCGATGTCCCTGTTAAAATTAACGATCATTTTGTCCATACAGACTTTCAGGTCATTAACATGGGAGACGACGAGTACGATCCACCAATCATCCTAGGAAGACCGTTCCTAGGCACCGTCAAAGCAATCATCTACATTGGAACCGGAGAAATCCATATGCATTTCCCCTCTGAGAAGGTACGCCGCTACTTTAATGACCCTAACTATATAGTTGAAGATTCTAAGCAGGTCAGGACAAGAAGAAGGCGACGTAATCGTAACCAAAGGAGGCAAACCATCAAGGACGTATGGGCAGACTATGAAGGAGAGGTCATAAGGCTCGAGGATACACAACAGGAGACCGAAGCACCAAGTCGGGTATGGAAAGCGAAGATAGTTACACAAGAAGAGGAGGCGCTACCGGAACCACCGTCTACGCCACCCAAATCCCAGGACAACTAAGAAGAAAAGAAGTCCTGTTCGGAGGACTTAAAAACACCGAACGCCGTGCCAAGAGGTAAACTTGGTAGTTATCATTTTCCCTTTAATTATTGCTCAGTTAATCATGTTCATTCTGTCTAAAAAAAATGTTGAAAACAGTAAGCCCCATGTGAGTATGCGAGTGGCATAAAACCCATAAGTACATTCACTGTGGTGGCATAAAAAAAATAATATATTTTTTCTGTTCTATAAAAATGAAAATAAAAATAGAGAGTGACATTTATCAAGGAAGCTCAAACATGATAAAGGCTAGATATTTATGCTAACGCTTAATCAAGTTCCACGAAGCTTTGTTGTCTATTTGAGCTCCACAGAATTCAGGAAGACTAGCAGATGGAGGACATCCTAATCGTTGTCAGGGTGCTGCCGACATTCAAATACACCTCTGCACCTGCTAGCTACATTAGAAGAAATTACGTCAAGATCCAGCTTGGGGGAGAGCACCCCCATTTATCCCGATAAGTATTTTTATCTACATTTATACCTATGCTTTATTAAAATAAAAAGATGCATAATCATGAAAACCCAAATAAATATTTTGTGTTTATATATATTTGCTTAGTTTAATAAATAAATAAAGTAGCTATGCTAAACTGAATCTTGAAAATAAAACTCTAGCATGGATATGATGAATAGTTGCTCTGCCTAATTTTCAAATTTGTTCTCTCTCTAGTTTAGACATAACTGTTATAATTTAAAACTGGCTCTAAACCTGAACTAGTGAGAAGAGAACTTGATCTGAAGTCTAAGTTATTAGCGGATATGATATGGGAAGGTTGAGCTGTTGTTTATCTGTTAATAGAGATGCTAGAATTCTGGAGAATTTTATCTTTGAAAATCTTTAAAATGTTGCATGATGAGTTCCTGTATGATGAGAGTTTAAATTCCTACCACAGCCATATATACATGCTTGTTAGATTAAGAGCCACACTTTTACTACTTACTGCTTATGGGCATTGAGTGTGGTCAAGCTGTGTAGACCCTTAGGAACTTGTCATGTGGTTAAAATCAAGATTCACTTGCACGTTCACTCATACATGCTGCTTCTACTCCGGAAGTACGCATCCACATATATCCACTCATTTCCATCTCCAGATTCACCCAAAATTATTCTACTCCTGACCCGGGAGAGAATAGCCAAAAACATTATCTCATTCCTGTTATTCCCTGTGAAGTTAATGCTCAAGTCATTTCTACTACCACTTGCTATATTTTCAAAAGAGGGAGATTGCTCTAAAAAAATATAAATACGAGAAAATAAAAAGGAGCAAGTGCTCGGAACCTCGAAGAAAGAAAAAGTGAGACGAGAGGTAAAAATGGACAAGTGTCCGACAGTAGAATTAGGGGTACAAGATACCCACCTGAGAAAAAAAGAAAAAAAATAGAGCATCTCATTCCCCTCAAAAGTTTTAAAAAGCAAGAAAGGTATGTATTCCCTCAAAAAGAGCATTAGACTTTTGTTATCACCATACACCACTCATTCACCACACATGCACATCTTGATTTGACTTATTGACTTGTTTCTCTGGATCCATGGTTTGACTATGCAATAAATGTTCTATGAGTACGTATACTGTATCTCCCACCTATGAGCTCCAGATATCAAAGCCTTATTAGAGTAGGGTGAGAGAGAAGGCAATGTCACTACGCCTTATACCATAAATACCACATACTTTGAGAGAGAAGGCATATACCATTACTGCCTTGGTAAGGATCCAGAAATACCACAAAAGAGAGACCCGAGAAAGTCATACAAGGAATCTCTGAGTTTTATTTGAAAAAATTTGCAAAAACTCCAGAGCTATAGCTGATCAAGAATAAGAGACATGGCGTTTGACTAGACCATTCTATCTTTTAACCACTCAAGATGCAGGTGACGGTTGCAAGCCCCATGGTGAAAGGTAAAATGAGTAAGTTTTAAGTCTTGACAGTTTACTCTAACTCAGGGATGAGACCTTATTTGAAAGCATATGTACCGTCAATGTTCAAAGGCGTTGCAGTAACTTCCGATCCATAATGAGTCTATCCTTGCTCAGGGACGAGCAAGAGGTAAGCTTGGGGGAGTTTGTTGACGGTCCTTAAGTACCAAATATAGTTATCAAATAAATAAAGAAAAGGATCCAAATGCAACCAACACCTAGACTTAGGGTTTTATCTGACAGAATTCCACGAGTTTTGGTGTTTGTCTGTTTCTGCAGGGGGTTATCAGAAAATACGGAGGAAAGGCCCACACGTCGGGTTTACATAGAGATAATAACGTGTTCACCAATTTTCTATCATCTAGAAGACTCCAGAAGCCACGAGATCGAACGGGAGGCCAAACGGGCCCGGAGGCAGGGCGCCCGCCCTGCTCCCTAGGGCGCCCGCCCTGGCCTGAGAGCCAATCAGGCTCCGTCTCGCGGATTATGCTCCACCGACCTAAGGGATCAAGGAAAATCGTGCGATTAATGTCGGTTTGATCCGACGGCCCACGTTCACTTGAGGGGGCTATATAAGCAGGACCCCTGGCCCCTGGAGGAGGCACTCCCTCATTCTCAATTCTTCAAACCCTAATCTCAGGAGGAGAGTCTCTGATCAAGCCCTAGAGCCACCACATCAACTAGATCTCTAGTATAGCATAGCTACATAGGATTAGAACTAGAAGGAGTCAATCTTCGATTGGTTTCCGGATCTGTCAAGAGGATTCTTGGTAATTCCTTTACTGTTCTTCATTGTTCATCTTTGTTCTTCAATATTATGAATACAACTTTGTTCTATTTCAATATATTGATTATGACTATGCTCTACTTGTTTATGTTTGCGATTATATTGTTCTTAGTTTATCGTAGTTATACGCTTGGCTTAGTTAGATTGGAATTATATACATGTTTAGGATCATATAGCGTTTATCCATCGGATCCATGGGTAAATGATAAATATTGTGTAGGCATGGTGCTTAGACCATATTTATCTGCGATTGCACCTTATATGCCGGATCGTGGGGTGGTCCGCGATGGTGACAGCTTCGTTGGTTCTTATATAGTCCCCCTCCCGTGTGTAAGGCAGGCAGAGCAACATTATTACGGGGGAGTGATTGCTATGTTTCTCATCTTCCTTGATAATATCACTATGCATGGGCGTAGTCCTTTCTCGCAATGATTGCCAAGTGTACTTGCACTAACTATGATATGCTAGACTTTATAGTTAAGAATAACTTAGGAAATATCCTTGTAGTTCGTCCTAATACCATGCTAATGACTTGCTAGAATATCTGTTGAGGTGCTTATCATTATTATATGTGGCTAGCTGATCAGATTAATTATCTTTGTCACCATTCATACTTTATCTATATTTTATGTGACACTTACCCCTGTATGCAAGAGATATATGAATGCTCTCACTTATACATGCAATGATTGATACTCATTCCTATATTCCATTCCATAATCAACATTGATGTTAGTAATCCCTTCCCAGTGGTAAAAATATAAATAACGATACCTGGAATACTTCCCGGTTAAAATGCTACATCGGTATTAATCTGTGCGCTTGCATATCTTATTTATTATTTATTTAGAAGAGCAGTTGCATATTTCAATACCGCGTCTCTCATGTCATGCTGGGGATGACAACTTGGCTTAAGTGGCATGAGGATAGGTTCGGCATTTTTGGCGCCGTTATCAGAATTAGAAAACTAAGTCTACTTTTGGTAATGACGTTAAGAATGCCCAACAAAGACCGGATGAAAGCTTGCAGGGTTTTGGACTGTAGTGATTTCCATCTGTGTCAATTAAGGACCGATCGTTGTTGTCCCTTGGGTCATGTTGAACGCATGTCTCACATTTAGTTGGCCGAACAAAGTACCTTTCGACCACAAAGCTGGGAAATTATTCAGGCTGAGTAGATTGCCCGCAACGCACTGTACTGGTGTATGTGTGGTAGGACACGGGGGCACGATGGTGAGTCCAAGGTGTGTCCTGGTAGTCGGGCGGCCCCTAGGTACAGTGGTTCCTGGCAAACTCAAGACTTTACCTGAATAGTTGGTTCGGTAATCTGTAGCTCACTGGCAGGTGAGTGTGGTTTGTGTGAGGAATAAATCACCAGCTGGTTAGTAATTGATTCGAATTGCCATTGCTCCTGGATAGTGAGCACTTGACTTGAGCTACTTCAGCGTAGTAATGTTTATGGAACGCTCGGATGGTTATGATGAGATGGAAATGCTAAATGATCACATGATTATTATTGTTTGCCTTAATCACATGATTGCTTTAGTGTAGGTGCAAACCTAAGTTGACAGGTTAATAATTATTAACTTGATGTAATAGTTCTGGTAAAAGTATTCTTTAAATGTTAAATGTGCTTTTGGCAAAATGAGTCAGCCAACCCACTATAAAGCCATTCATAATCCTTGGAGTCATTTTATTTTAGTTTAAGATGGGTAAGTCTAGCTGAGTACATTCTTGTACTCAGCGTTTGTTTTCCCACTTGTTGCAGATGGGCAGATGTATTACGGCTACTACATCAACTGCATGTATTCTGCAATGGGTGATGACTAGGACCAAGGGCATGGTCGCTCCATACGTCTTACTTGATGCTTTTGTTGGACGTGACTATCAGCTGGCACTGTATTTTGAACTAAGTGTGTGTATGTGTGAAATCTCAAACTAATTGCTTTCGCTACTTTATTATGAACTAGGTTTGTAATAACTTTATGTTTTAAACTCTGATGTATTTCAATGATGTTGCAAACTTTATGTAATATGTGACTGTGGCTGCTAAACTTGTATGATCTTGATTGGTATGTTGGTTGGTTTGAAATCCGTCGTGATTTCACGGACTACCGGGTTATACAGGCTTAAGTTTGCTAAATTATCTGCTTCGGCGGGTGATTTTCTTACTTAATTTTATATAATTGGTCGGTTCTGTTACATAGTGCTTGGACACTTAGTGTTCGAACGAGGGATTGAGGTAGATAGGGCCAAAATTGAAGTAATTGAACAGTTACCTCCTCCCATAAATATCAGAGGGATCCACAGTTTTCTTGGTCATGTAGGGTTTTACTGTCGCTTTATAAAAGATTTTTCACATATTGCTAGACCACTCATAAATCTTTTTTAGCCAAGGTTGTTCCCTTTGAATTTGATGATGCATGTTTAAAATCTTTTGAAATTCTTAAGAAAGCACTCATATTTGCACCAATCATTCAACCCCCTGATTGGTCGCTACCTTTTGAAATTATGTGTGATGCAAGTGATTATGCTGTGGGGGCAGTTTTGGGTCAAACAAAAGACAAGAAGCATCATATAATTGCTTATGCTAGCAAAACACTAACAAGACCTCAACTTAATTATGCAACAACTAAAAAGAACTTTTGGCTATTGTTTTTGCTATTAACAACTTTAGATCTTACTTAGTAGGAGCTATGGTGATTGTTTACACTGATCATGCTGCTTTGAAATACCTGCTCACTAAGAAAGATGCTAAACCATAGTTTATAAGATGGATTTTGTTACTCCAAGAATTTGACCCAGAAATAAATGATAAAAAGGGTGTAGAAAATTTTGTTGCCAATCACTTGTCCAGAATGCAGTTTGAAAATTCGCATGAATTGCCCATCAATGATTCGCTTCGGGACGACATGCTCTTCAAGATCATGAAATTCGACCCCTGGTACATGAATATTGTTAATTTATGGTTGTAGGATATGTACCACCATGGGAGAACAAAAGGAAACTCATCTATGAAAGTTTTCTCCACATATGCGATGAATCGTACCTCTTTAGAGTCTGCTCTGACTGCCTGCTCAGAATATGTGTACCAGCAGAAGAAGGCATCAAGATCGTCGAGCGATGCCACTCATCACCTTATGGAGGACATTATGGTGCATTCTGCAAAGTGGATTTTTTAGCCAACCACGTATGAAGACACAAAGGACTTCATTCGGAGGTGTGGATCGTGTTAGAGGCATGAAAACATCAATTCAAGAGATGCCATGTCGCTCACCAATAACCTCTAGATCAAGATTTTTGATGTCTAGGGTATCGACTACATGGGACCGTTTTTAAAGTCAAAGAACTGTGAATATATCTTGGTGGCAGCTGACTATGTCCACAAGTGGGTTGAAGCCATGCCAAGTAGAGCTGTTGATGCAAAGAACTCTAAGATGTTTGAAGAGACAATATTTTCACGATTCGGAGTTTCAAGAATGGTGATTAGTGATGGAGGCACTCACTTCACTGACAAGAACTTTCATAAGTACTTGTTAAGACATGGGATCCGTCACAATGTCACTACTCCATATCAACCTCAAACAAGTGGCTAAGTAGAAACATCAAACAAACAAATCAAGAATATTCTGCAGAAGACGGTCAATGAGATGGGGACTACACGGAAGGATAGACTACCCGATGCATTATGGGCTTATAGAACAGCCTATAAAACACCACTTGGAATGTCACCGTATCAACTCATCTACAGGAAGACTTGTCATCTACCTGTTGAGCTAGAATTCAAAGCTCACTGGGCCATCAAACGTTGGAATATGGACTTGGATGCTGCAGGAACCAGGAGGAAGATGCAACTCTCTAAACTTGATGAATGGCGTGAAAAAAGTATATCACAACGCCAAGATATACAAGGAGAGAACCAAGAGATGGCATGATAAGAGGATCAATAATAAGGAGTTTAGCCCGGAAGAAAAGGTATTACTTTTTAATTCCAGGGTAAAATTATTTGGGCACGGAAAACTTTGGAGCAAATGAGAAGAACCATTCAAGGTTATAAGCACCTCGTTGCATGGAGCAGTAACACTTCGGAATGACGAAGGTATGTTATTCAAGGTAAATGGTCACTATCTCAAGGTCTTTCTAGAACCTGAAAGACCACCTGAGGATTTGGATGAGGTAGATTTTCTTATTTTGCCATAGATTTACACCTGTAACCCTCCCCCTTACGATTCATAATGCGGTAATATATTTTTTAGGATTAGATAATCATTAGAAACCGCCGTGCAAAAAATCTCTGTGAGGTGGTGACATGTGGGGCCGGCCAGCCCACCTATCTGTCACCCCGCCACCGCTCGGTTGTTTTGCGAACCTTCCAAAGATTTCTCGCAAGAATATCCAATTTTCCGATGCCATTCGGTTTTTCCTCGTATGAGGCCTCTAATAGATAGATCTTGACCCATGCTGCAAGTTTTTTCTCCCATATATAAACAAGCCCCTGCCTGCCTCCATAGCCATTCCAACAAAGCCTTCTATCTCTAGCAGCACCCAAGCTCTCCTCCTCTCAAGTTCCAATGGCCGGTAGAGAGATCGTCCCCTATGGAGTTGAAGAAGCCATACCGCTAAGAATCATCCCACCATGAGAAGTAGCTCCCCTTCCCTCCAACCAATACTACTTTGCCCAAGCCATCTGTCATCCGGTGATCGCTCCGTCGCCACCGCGCCTACTTCTTCAAGACAAACCATGCCACCCGGAGGCACCAAAGATCAAGGTTCCAAAGGATATCAACCTCCTTCCTCCAAGGGCAAACAAGATGCTGACCGGGGTGAAGATCAATAAGTTTGGAGACGTCACCTGCGCTAAATACAAGTCAGTCACACCTCGCTTGACCATAGATGGTGTTCGTGCTGCTCCTGAGCAAGTCAGGGTCGTGCTGCTGAAGGAGAAGAAGAGGGCGCCACCCTCTACCCTAGAGAATGAGGAGAAATGACAATGGACAACCATTGCTATGCTGCAAGACCAGATCAAGAACCTCACCAAGTATACCCATGCTCTGCAGCATAGGATCGATAAAGAGCACATCCATCGTAGAACCTAGAATATGAGCTTACTATACTAAGTTGCTACATTGTCAATCAGGACAAGTTTAAGAATTAAGAGTTAGGTTGTGGATCGATAGGGCACAATTAGGTCAATGTTTAGGTTATTTTCTTAGCTCAGTGGTTAGGTTGGTCGAAGTTTGTGCTAGCCAGTTGAAAGTTGTGTTTAGGTTGGATTGTGTAATAAAGTGCCTTATTAATGGAATTTTTCTATTACTACCTGCTATCTATTTCTTTTGTGTTTGTCTCCACATGTTTTGCATAAAGGTAAACAGGAAACAAGTGTGGGGGAAGTACACTGCGACAACGAAACGAGATCCGATCGCGAAAATCATAGAATTCAGAAAGCAATGGACCAAATACCATGCTCACCAAAGTTGGACCGAAATGGGCTCAAGAGTGGGCCGCCCGGCCTCCTACATGGGATGGCTGGCCCAGTCTAGCTCCGCCTCACCTCGCGCTTCATCCACGGTCAGGTTTGAGTCCAATATGTTCTATTTTCACCTATCTCGCTTTTTGTTTTGAACCGAATTGAAAATCTTTTGAGAAAACAACTTTAAAACATAAGGAAAGATTATTTCAGTCATGACTTACAATTAGACTCACATAACACTTTTCCTAGAAGTCTTGCTACTATTAGGAACTTATTAATAGGGACCCCATGTTACTTAAGTTGTTGTGGAATGAGATATAGTAGAATAATGAGAACTTGATTCTTGATGTCTCGTTATTAGATAATTTTATTTCAAAAAGTAAAAAGAATAACTACAACTCTCCTTTGTGGTAAGCAATGTCCTACCAGAGCCATACATGATATGATAGACTAAGAAACCTTCTACATATACTACTTGTCATTGTATTGAGTTTGGTCAAACCTTGTGACCCTTGTTGAGAAATTTATCATGCTCCCAAGATTAAGATCACGTATACTCCACATATATCTGCTGCTCCTACACTGGGGCTACACAACAACATGTTTTCCATCCACCCAAAAATGTTCTACTCCTACACTAGAAATAGACACAAAAATAAGTTTGTTAGGATAAATGCTCTAAGTTCTTGCAAAAGTCTCTCTTAAAAAGTTTCAATTGCAGAAAAAGAGGCACGGGCTATGCAAGAGTTATTCATAAAATAAAAAGAAAAATAATTAGAAAAAATAGACAAGTGTCTAAGATATTGAAAACAGTGGGTACCCAGATGCCTGTCTAAAAAAAGAAGGAAGATGAATAAGATAGCCCATGTTCTCTTGAAAGTGTTTCAATGATCAAGCAAGAGAGATATGTTTTAAGGAGCATAGTAGAATTAGGTTAGCCACCATATATATTCATCTATGCACATGCACATCTTGATATAAGAGTATGACATTTTTCTCCTTGGATCCTTGTTTTGACTTTACAATAAATGCAATGCAAGTATGTTCTCATATTTATCCCTTCTAGAGCTCCATATAAGATTTTTAGAAGTAGGTAAAAAAGACAGCAAAAACATCAATGCCTTGGTAAGGATCTAAAAATACTATATATATTGAGTGATTTGAGAGTACCACAAAAGGAGAAGGTAAGCTATGTTGATCTCTTGTCCCAAGGTTATGTCTTAAGTAATCCATCCTTTTATCGGGGATGAGTAAAAGCCTAAGTGTTGGGGAGTTTATTGACGATAGTTAATGTCAATTATAAACCATCAATATACCTTGCATAAATGACTAAAATGGATCACCAACATAGACTTAGGGGTTTAAACTAACAACTTCTATGAGATTTGGTGAATTTGTGTTTTTAGCAGGATTTAATCAGAAAACCGCTAAGGAAGACCTATTCGTCAAAGGAAATCACATTTATCAATGATGGTATCTATGTGGGAAGACTCTAGAAGACTCTAGAAGGCGAATCACTGAAGAAGGCCATATGTCCATGACATGTGGGGCTGGCCGGCCCCACTGTCAGGCCAGCTGTGGGCCCCCCATGTCAGCCGCTGTTGGGCATTCTTAACGTCACTACCAAAAGTAGACTTAGTTTTCTAATTCTGATAACGGCGCCAAAAGTGCCAAACCTATCCCTCATGCCACTTAAGCCAAGTTGTCATCCCCAGCATGACATGAGAGACGCGGTATTGAAATATGCATTTGCTCATCAAGATAAATAATAAAAGGGATCTGCAAGCGCACAGATTAATACCGATGTAGCATTTTAACCGGGAAGTATTCCAGGTATCGTTATTTATATTTTTACCACTGGGAAGGGATTTCTAAGTATCATGGTTGATAATGGAATGAGAATATGGAACTGAGTACACATCATTGCATGTATAACCGAGAGTATTTATCAATCTCTTTATACAGGTATAAATGTCACATTAAGTAAAGGTAAAGTGATAATGGTGACAAAGATAATTAATCTGATCAGCTAGCCACATATAATAATGATAAGCACCTCAACAGATATTCTAGCAAGTCATTAGCATGGAATTAGGATGAACTACAAAGATATTCCCTAAGTTATTATTAACTATAAAGTGTAGCATATCATAGTTAGTGCAATTATACTTGGCAATCATGGTGAGAAAAGACTATATCCATGCATAGTGAATATTAGCAAGGAAGATGAAGAACATAGCAATCACTCCCCTGTAATAGTGTTGCTCTGCCTGCCCTATACACGAGAGGGGGACTATATAAGAATCAACGAAGCTGTCACTATCGCGAACTACCCCACAATCCGGCATATAGGGTGCAATCGCAGATAAATACGGTATAGACACCACGTCTACACAATAGTTATCATTCACCCACTGTACACATGGATAAACGCTATACGATCCTAGGCATGTATATAATTCCAATCTAACTAAGCCAAGCATATAACTATGATAAACTAAGAACAATATAATTGCAAATATAATCAAGTAGAGCAAAGTCATAACCAATATATTGAAATAGAACAAAGTCATATTCATAATATTGAAGAACAATGATGAACAATTGAAGAATAATAGAGGAATTACCAAGAATCCTTTTGACAGATCCGGGAACCAATCGAAGATTGACTCCTTCTAGTTCTAATCCTATGTAGCTATGCTAACTAGAGATCTAGTTGATGTGGTGACTCTAGGGCTTGAACAGAGGCTCTCCTCCTGAATTAGGGTTTGAAGTATGAGACGAGGGCCTCTCCTCCAGGGGCAGGGGCCTTGCTTATATAGCCCTTTCGGATGAATCTGGGCCGTCGGATCAAACCGACATTGAACGGACGGTTTTCCTTGATCCTCTAGGTCGGTGGAGCATAATCCTCGAGGCGGAACCTGATTGGCTCCGGGGCCAGGGCGAGCGCCCTAAGGACCAGGGCGGGCGCCCTGTGTCCGGCTCCGTTACGCCTCCCATTCGTTCTCGTGGCTTCTGGACTCTTCTAGATGTAAGATAATTACGTGTTCGGTTAATATCCCGTCATTAATCCGACATGTGGGCCTTTCTTCCGTATTTCCTGATAACCCCCTACAGAAATAGATAAACAGCAAAACTCGTGGAATTCTGTCAGATAAAACCCTAAGTCTAGGTGTTGGTTTCATTTGGATCCTTTTCTCTATTTATTTGATAGTTATAATTGATACTTAAGGACCGTCAACAAACTCCCCCAAGCTTACCTCTTGCTCGTCCCTGAGCAAGGAGAGACTCAGTAGTTGCTGAAATGCCTTTGAATTTTGACGGTACACATGCTTTCAAATAGAGTCTCATCTCTGAGTTAAAGTAAACTATCAAGACTTAAAACTTACTCATTATACCTTTCACCATGGGGCTTGCAACCGTCACCTTTGTCTTGAGCGGTTAAAAGATAGAACAGTCTAGTCAAGCGCCATGTCTCTTATTCTTGATTAGCTATAGCTCTTGGAGTTTTTTGCAGATTTTCAAATAAAACTCAGAGATTCCTTGTATGACTCTCTCAGGTCTCTCTTTTGTGGTATTTCTGGATCCTCACCAAGGCAGTAATGATGTCTGCCTTCTCTCAAAGCAAAGTATGTAGTATTTGTGGTATAAGGCAGAGTGACATTGCCTTCTCTCTCATCCTATTCTAATAAGGCTTTTGATATCTGGAGCTCATCGGTGGGAGATAAAGTATACATACTTACAAGACATTTATTGCATAGACAAACTATGGATCCAGAGAAACAAGCCAATAAGTCAAATCAAGATGTGCATGTGTGGCGAATAAATGGTGTATGGTGGTAGTGATGATAACAATGATGAAAGTCTAACTCTACTTTTGCTCTTTTTGAGGGGATACGTACCTTTCTTGCTTTTAAAGCTCTTGAGGAGAATGAGGTGCTCTATATTTTTTTTTCAGGTGGGTATCTTGTACCCCTAATTCTACTGTCGGACACTTGTCCATTTTTACCTCTCTTCTCACACTTTTTTTTTCATCAAGGTTCCGAGCACTTGCTCCTTTTTATTTCCTCGTATCTTTTTCTTTTCGAGGTTCCGGGCACTTGCCCCTTTTTATTTCCTCGTATAGAGCACTCATCTCCTTAGAACAATATAGCAAGTGGTAGTAACCAAAATAGCTTGAGCATTTATTTCACAGGGGATAACAAGAATGGGAAAATATTTTTGGCTATTCTCTCCCGGATTAGGAGTAGAATAATTTTATGTGGATCTGGAGATGAGAATGAGTGGATATATGTGGATGCGTACTTCCGGAGTAGAAGCAGCATGTATGAGTGATCGTGCAAGTGAATCTTGATTTTAACCGCATGACAAGCTCCTAAGGGTCTACACAGCTTGACTACACTCAATGCTCATAAGCAGTAAAAAGTAAAGGTATGGCTTAAAGTCTAGCAAGCATGTATGTATGGCTGTGGTAGGAACTTAAACTCTCATCATACAGGAACTCATCATGTAGCATTTTAAGATTTTCAAAGATAAAATTCTCCAAAATTCTAGCATCTCTAGGAATAGATAAACAGCAGCTCAACCTTCCCATATCATATCCGTTAACAACTTAGACTTTAGATCAAGTTCTCTTCCCACAAGTTCAGGTTTAGAGCAAGCTTTAAATGATAACAGTTATGTCTAAACTTAGAGAGAGGACTTCAAATTTGAAAGTTAGGCAAAGCAACTATTCATCATATCCATGCTAGAGTTTTATTATTATCTAGATTCTGTTTAGCATAGCCACTTTATTTATTTATTAAAACACACTAAACAAAAGATATAGGTATATATATATAAGCACAAAATCTTTATTTGGTTTTTTCATAGTTATGTATATTTTTATTTTTATAGGGTAGAAGTATATATAAATATAAAGATAAAGATAGAAATACTTAGCAAGATAATGGGGGTGCTCTCCCCCAAGCTGGATCTTGACATAATCTCTTCTGATGTAGCTAGCAGATGGCGGAGGTGTATTTGAAAGTCGGCAGCACCCTGACAGCGATTAGAATGTCCTCCGTCTGCTAGTCTCCTTGAATTCTGTGAAGCTCAAATAGACAACAAAGCTTTGTGGAACTGATTAAGTGTTAGCATAAATATCTAGCCTTTATCATGCTGAGCCTCCTTGATTTTTTTATGTTTTTTTTCTTTTATAAAGCAGAAGAAAATATTTATGTATTTATTATATATATATATTTTATGCCACCACAGTGAATGTACTTATGGGTTTTATGCCACTCGCATACTCACATGGGGCTTTAGGGTTTTTAACATTTTTATTTTCTTTTTAAGATAGTATGAATATGATTAACTAAGCAAACTATTTAAGATAAAGTAAATAATTAAAAAGGAAAGGATAACTACCAAGTTACCTCTTGGCAAGGTGTTCGGTGTTTTTAAGTCCTCCGAACGGGACTCTTATACGTTCAGTCGTCTTGGGACTTGGTGGATGGCGTAGTCGGTGGTTCCGGCGGCGCCTCCTCTTCATGTACAACTGTCTTTTCTTTCCATACCTGTCTCGGTGCTTTGGTCTCCTCAGGACAGTGTTGGTTGAGTGGTATGTCTTCAGATCTTACCACTTCTCCTTCATAATCTGCCCATCCGTCCTTGATGACCTGTTGCTTCTGATTGTGGTTACGCCGCCTTCTTCTTGTCCTGACCTGCTTGGATTCTTCAAATACATAGTTAGGGTCAGTAAAGTAAAGACGTACCTTCTCAGAGGGGAAGTGCATGTGGACTTCTCCAGTTCCAATGTAAATGATTGCTTTGACAGTACTAAGGAATGGTCTTCCAAGGATGATGGGTGGATCGTATTCATTTTCTCCCATGTCAATAACCTGAAAGTCTGTATGGACAAAGTGATCGTCTATCTTGACAGGGACGTCAGTTACTGTACCTTCGACCTGTCGGAATGTCTGATCTGCCATCTGGAGCTGAATATATGTTGGGTTTAAGGGCATGGTTCCGAACAGAAGTTCATAGGTGACCTTGGCCATTATGTTGACGCCCGACCCAGTGTCGCAAAGTGTCTTGTAGAAGTGGGACCCATTAATGGAGCAATAAATGCTTGGCATACCTGGGTCGTCCTTCTTAGGCAAGAACGGTGACTTGAGTTGGCGATCTTGACCTTTGTGCACGGCAGTGACCATCTTAGTTGTCTCGGTCCATACTTGCTTCTTGCTCTTGTTCCTCCTGTTGGTCCTCTTCCTTGGTTCATATTGGGGTTGCTCTGGGATTTGTGCGGTCTTGTTCTTGAAGGAAAACGTTTCCTTCCTCCCCTTGATGTAGAAACTGATCTTGGCAGCACTAGCATAGATGACAGCTCCCGCGGTGTTCAGAAATGGTCTCCCTAGGATGACGGGAGCCCTCTCATTAGAACCGGTCTCTATCACTACGAAGTCTGCTGGAGCGTACGAGGAACCCACTCGGACACAGATGTTCTTCAATATTCCTCTCGGGAAACTCAGTGTCCTATCTGCAAGCTGCAAACACATGATTGTTTCTAATAATGGTTGTGAAAAGAGTTTTTCATAGAGTACCCTGGGCATGATGTTGACGCTGGAGCCAAAGTCACAGAGTGCTTCTGGGAAGTCTCGCATGCCGATGGAGATCGGGATGACGGGGCGTCCTGGATCGCCTCTCTTGACCGGCAGACGGTCAGTACTTACTTCCACGATAGGGTTACTCCAGTAATCTCCTGAGTAGTTAGGCCTCTGTTGATTCCAACCTTGATTCTGCTGAGGACGGTTGTAGTAGTTGTTGTTGTTATTGTTGATGTAGTTCACGTCCTCCAGCAACTCAGGACAGTGATTGCCCGAGTGTCCAGTACCTCCACACTCCTCACAAGTCATGTGGGAGTCGTAGACGTGCATGACTTCTTTCTTTTCTCCAGCTTGATCATCGAGCTTCTTCATGAGTAGGTCTAGCTTGGCAGACAGCATGTCTACCTCCTTGAGCTGGTGCATACCTCCACCTCTCTTGCGTGTCTGAGTTCTTTCTTCATTCCAACCTTGGTTGGATGCCATCTTCTCCACAAGAGCTGTGGCTTGAGGTATGGTGAGTGATAGGAATGCTCCTCCAGCTGCAGCATCCATGGTTTCACGGGCACTGTTAATGAGCCCATGATAAAATGTCTGCATCAGTAGCCAGCTTTCCATTCCATGATGGGGACATTCTAGGATGTAGTCTTGGAAACGCTCTCATGCTTCTGGAACGGATTCATCATGTTGTTGCTGAAAACTTGTAATCTTCCCACGAAGAGCATTGGTCTTGCCCATGGGAAAGAATTTGGCCAGAAAGTTCGTGGAGCAGAGTGCCCACGTAGTGTTCTTCTCCTTTGTAGCGTAGAACCACTGCTTCGCTCTCCCCAACAGTGAGAATGGGAAAAGGCTAAGTAGTATGGCGTCTCTGGGGACATCAGCCATGGTGAAAGTGCTGCAGATCTCCAGGAAGTGTTGAAGATGAGCACTAGCGTCTTCATGTGGCTTCCCACAGAACTGGTTAGCTTGCACCATGTTGATGAGCCCAGGCTTGAGCTCGAAGTTGCGGTCGATCTCCCCAGCAGGTCCAGTGCGGATGTTGTCCGTAGTGGGAGCTGAGAACTCGCGGATCGACTTGTTCGCCATGGCTTCGAATTCAGTCGACAAATTTCGGATGAAACTTCGGCGGTCTTCGGATTTGGATGAAGCTTTGTGCTAAAGTGTTGACGATGTCTTCTTGTGCTTGGCTCTTGTTCTTCTGAATAAGGCTTCGGGATCATTAATAAAGTTGTCTGGAAGATGTCTTCTATTCATGCATCACCCTGCAATAAATAATCAAAATGGAAAATACAGGGGTAAAACTGTATAAGAGAATTGATAAGCTCGATCAGATTAGTGATGCAAATGATGACTCAAAGTTCCGTATTCATTCCTACTTAGTAATCAACCTTCCCCGGCAGCGGCGCCAAAAATGCTTGTTGGGCATTCTTAACGTCACTACCAAAAGTAGACTTAGTTTTCTAATTCTGATAACGGCGCCAAAAATGCCAAACCTATCCCTCATGCCACTTAAGCCAAGTTGTCATCCCCAGCATGACATGAGAGACGCGGTATTGAAATATGCATTTGCTCATCAAGATAAATAATAAAAGGGATCTGTAAGCGCACAGATTAATACCGATGTAGCATTTTAACCGGGAAGTATTCCAGGTATCGTTATTTATATTTTTACCACTGGGAAGGGATTTCTAAGTATCATGGTTGATAATGGAATGAGAATATGGAACTGAGCACACATCATTGCATGTATAACCGAGAGTATTTATCAATCTCTTTATACAGGTATAAATGTCACATTAAGTAAAGGTAAAGTGATAATGGTGACAAAGATAATTAATCTGATCAGCTAGCCACATATAATAATGATAAGCACCTCAACAGATATTCTAGCAAGTCATTAGCATGGAATTAGGATGAACTACAAAGATATTCCCTAAGTTATTATTAACTATAAAGTCTAGCATATCATAGTTAGTGCAATTATACTTGGCAATCATGGTGAGAAAAGACTATATCCATGCATAGTGAATATTAGCAAGGAAGATGAAGAACATAGCGATCACTCCCCTGTAATAGTGTTGCTCTGCCTGCCCTATACACGAGAGGGGGACTATATAAGAATCAACGAAGCTGTCACTATCGCGAACTACCCCACAATCCGGTATATAGGGTGCAATCGCAGATAAATACGGTATAGACACCACGTCTACACAATAGTTATCATTCACCCACTGTACACATGGATAAACGCTATACGATCCTAGGCATGTATATAATTCCAATCTAACTAAGCCAAGCATATAACTATGATAAACTAAGAACAATATAATTGCAAATATAATCAAGTAGAGCAAAGTCATAACCAATATATTGAAATAGAACAAAGTCATATTCATAATATTGAAGAACAATGATGAACAATTGAAGAATAATAGAGGAATTACCAAGAATCCTTTTGACAGATCCGGGAACCAATCGAAGATTGACTCCTTCTAGTTCTAATCCTATGTAGCTATGCTAACTAGAGATCTAGTTGATGTGGTGGCTCTAGGGCTTGAACAGAGGCTCTCCTCCTGAATTAGGGTTTGAAGTATGAGACGAGGGCCTCTCCTCCAGGGGCAGGGGCCTTGCTTATATAGCCCTTTCGGATGAATCTGGGCCATCGGATCAAACTGACATTGAACAGACGGTTTTCCTTGATCCTCTAGGTCGGTGGAGCATAATCCTCGAGGCGGAACCTGATTGGCTCCGGGGCCAGGGCGGGCGCCCTAAGGACTAGGGCGGGCGCCCTGTGTCCGGCTCCGTTACGCCTCCCGTTCGTTCTCGTGGCTTCTGGACTCTTCTAGATGTAAGATAATTACGTGTTCGGTTAATATCCCGTCATTAATCCGACATGTGGGCCTTTCTTCCGTATTTCCTGATAACCCCCTGCAGAAATAGATAAACAGCAAAACTCGTGGAATTCTGTCAGATAAAACCCTAAGTCTAGGTGTTGGTTTCATTTGGATCCTTTTCTCTATTTATTTGATAGTTATAATTGATACTTAAGGACCGTCAACAGCCGCCCATTGCTACGTTTGTTCTCCACCGCCTTAGGGTTTGTATCTATGCCATTCTTTTAAGTCAGTTTGACCTGAGAGTCCAGGATGCTTGAAGCCCCTATATATACCTGCTTGTACCCTTCTCTAGGGAAGGAATTGATCCTGAGAGCCTAAAGGCTAGAAACCCTAATTCATATTTCCACCAGGATCAGAGCTAAGCAATCAAGAGAAGATTAGTCCTTAATAGGATCTAGTCTTATATTAGAGATAGAGAGATAGAGTGAGAGGGAAGAGTTTGGAGGAAGTGCCAGCCTGTCGATGCTCTCTCTACGGCTTGTACCTTGGCAGAATCAAGTTCTTCTTGAGCTTGCTTCTGAGATTTCTTTGGTAATCAACTTTTAATTCTTGTAAGCATCTTGTTTATATTGTTCTCCTGGGTTGTGATTCTTTTTGAGTACTTTAATCCTTGTAGCTCCTGGGTTGAAGTAGTATTTGTAGTGTAAGAGTGGTGCTTAGACTCGGTTACTTGTGGATGTACCCTACTTTTCAGATCGATGGTAGCTCACGAAGGTGACTCTTATAACCTCGTTGAATCCTCTATAGTCCACCTCCCATTCGTAGGCCTAGCAGGACCTTGTTACTAAAGGAAACACACTCTACCAGTGTTTTCTTTAGTAATATACCCAGAATTGAACAATAGAAGACAAAGCTTACTGAAGTTAGAACTAGAAGACCTTTGCAATCTCCTTTATACTCCTGTTATCTAAGCCTTGTTGTGAAGTTTGGTTAAGTTAGATTTAGTTATTCTCACACACATTTCCTTGAGTTCAATATAAAACTGGGATACTCCCGGTGAAGTGCTACATCGGTATAATATCCGTGCGATTGCGGATTATTCTGTGTGCGTTAATATATACCAACACTAACCTTTGGCTCTAAGTGTATATGAGATAGGTTAGTACAACCCAAGTGGTGGAGCAAGTGAAGGATGATCATGTTGATGGTGGTGATGGCCATGGTGATGATCAAGTGCTCAAAGCTTGGAAAAGAAGAAGGAGAAAAACAAAAAGGCTCAAAGGTATATTTGATAGAAGCTTTTTGTTTTGGCACTCAAGACACCTAGTGGGTGTGATTATATTTAGGATAGATAGCCACACTATTAAGAGGGGTGAAACTCGTTGTGAAACGCGGTTATCAAAGTGCCACTAGATGTTCTAATTCATTGCAATTGCATTTAGATCTAGTGAGTGCTAACACCCTTGAAAATATTTGTGAAAAGTTGCTAACACATGTGTACAAGGTGATACACTTGGTGGTTAGCATATTTAAGCAAGGGTGGAGGAGTTGGAGTCGAGGAGGTGAAGTTTCCTGTGACCGAACTTTGGCCTCAGGGAGACCGAACTCTCTCTAGGTGGGGTTCGGTCAATAGAGCAGAGAAGGGTGAGCTCTCGGTCTTTGACCGGATGCTGGGAAGGTGAAGGACCGGATGCACAGGGCCTACATCCGGTCAGTGCGGACGTATGGTGACGTGGGGCTAGCAGCTGAGGAAGAGAGGACTGGACCCAGGGATGCGTCCCGTCGGGCCCGAAATGACGCGTCCGATCGAGAAAAATCATGTCTGGACCCTCTCTGGAAGTGACCAGACTCCACGCTGTGGAGGGTCTGGTCATTCCATCAGTGGGTCTGATCCGTGGCGCAGGGGTGCAGGAGCGTGCGAGACCTGATGCAGCTTGGGTGCATCCGGTTGTTGTGCCTGTGCATCCGGTCGTCACTTACCGCGCGCGCGGGAGGCAAGTGACCGTTGGGATCGCGTGGCACTCATTGAGCGTGGGGTACACATGGATGGCGATCTACGATCGAACGCTGGGGCTGGTGTGTCCGGTCACAATGACCAGCGCATCACATCGCCTCAAGTGACTGTGCAGTGAGGGAGCAACGACTCTATTTCGTTTGGCCCCTGATATAAACGTGGTAACCGGCTTGGGCTCACTCTCTTGGCCATTTCTATTGAGAACACACCCTAGTGAGCCTAGCCAATCCTCTCTAACTCATCTCGCTTGATTGATTCATCATTTGGTGAGATTAGAGAACATCCAAGTGCACTACGTTGAGTGATTGCATCTAGAGGTATTTGGTGATTGTGTTTCGCTGCGGGATTCACTTGTTACTCTTGGTGGTTGCCGCCACCTAGACGGCTTGGTGCAACAAGGATCGTCGAGCGGAGGAAGGTGCTTGTCTCCAGCTTTGATTGTGGTGATTGTGAGGGGTTCTTGAGCCTTTCCCATGGGAGATCACGAAAGACATTTTTAGTCAATTGCTTATGGCTTATGGATCCTCATCTTGTGTTGGTTGTGCAGCACCCGATTGTGGGTTAGGCATGTGATGCCTATTAGCACGTGAACCTCCAAGTGAGTGAATCGCCACAATGGGAACTAGCTTGCTGGCAAGCAAGTGAACCTCGGTAAAAAATCATTGTGTCATCTTATCTCTGAGGATTTCATTGTGATTGATTGATTGTCACTTGCCACGATGGTATAAGCCTCACTACCTCTCTTGGACTTACATTCTAGTGTAGCTAAGCTCTTTAGTGTAACTAGTTTTGAGAACTAGCTTATGTCTTGTTACTTTAGTTAGTGAGGCTCTTTAATTAATCTTTGAGAGCTCACTAACTTAGAGAGTAGTGACTTAGCTCTTGTGTGAAATAGAGATCGTAGCTAGTAGAATTATGGATAGGTGGCTTGCATTTTAGTAGACTAGTCAATATTTGCTTCGCCTCATAATTGTCTAACCACTTGGCTTAAGTGTTGTTGTAGAAATTTTTATAGCCTATTCACCCACCTCTAGCTATTAGGACCTCTCACTAATAAAGTTGCTCTAGTGTATTTGTAGAACATTTTTATAGGCTATTCACCCCTCTAGCCATTTAGGACCTTTCACCTGTCGCGGCCGCCGTTCCTACCTCCACGTGTAGTCATCGTACGTACGGGCCACTATCCCCGTCGCCGCGACAGTCGTCCTGGCACCCCCCAGCTGCGTGCTCATCGGAGTTGCCTTACCCGCTTGAGCCATCACAGTTGTCGTCCCCATCCACCCCTATTGTTGCAGACGCCATCCTCGCTCTCGCCGCCCACGAGTTTGAACAGGAGCATCTCCAAGTAGGTACTTGTTCACTTCCCTCCTGTCCCTGTCCGGTGCTCCCTTCCCATCCTATCCCCTCTCGGCATCTAAGCAGTACTCACTGCAGACAAGGACGACGGACATACATAGGAGTATGTAATTATAGTATCAGCTAGTACTACGTATAGCCTTGGACGCGTGCTCCCTTCCCAATTTTGGTTTCCCCCCAAATTTTCCCCTTTTCTAGGGTTCTTTTTTCTGGACTGAGTAGCATCTAATGAAGGGGATTGCGATCTAGGTAATTTGACATATAAAATTGTTTTTCTGTAGATCTCTTTTGTGCTGTCATTGTGCTGATTTTGAATTTAGGGACAAGTCCCATCAGGAACCAATGTCATGCAAACTGTGCCTATGGAACTATTTAATCAAATTAAATGTTCTGTTCCCATAAATTCTGAATCATGGAAGCAACAAACTGGAGGATTGATAATTATATTACTAATTCCAACTATGGCAGAATAGCAGCTAAGAGCATCTCCAAGACTACCCCATTTTTTCCTCCCCAAAACATGTAGTTTTGCAACTCCCAAAAAGGTATTGGGAGGATAAAAGAAGGCCATCTCCAAGAGTTTGGAATAATTGGCTTCCAAAAAATCAAATTTTGGCCCCATAGCCTTTTTTGTAGTCATTTTTCCCTGCGAGTTCCATCCGTCACGCGAAAACCTACGTCGCGTCTATCCCATCGCCGCCGCCTCCTTCCTTCTGGCCATGGCCACATCAATCCTAGGCGGTAGCAGGCACCTCCTAGCCGGCCACTGCCTCCTCCTACCTTGCCATGCCCTCCACCAAGCCAGGCGTAGGCACCTCCTAGCAAGCCCTCCACCTGGTAGAAGAACCTCCGGTCCATGACCGCCGGCTGCTGTGCCAGGAACTTGAGGTTGCTCTCGAACTTGGCCTCCGGTAGGTCCATGTCGATCTAGATGTCCTTGAGGTACCTGGCGCTCCATAGTGGTTCCCCGAGCTTGGGCGCCGCTGACTTACAAGGCTTCCACACGCAGATGACCTACCGCGGGAGCAGCTCCGCCACCGTCTTGTGGAACATCGCCTCTTCCTGCGGGATCAGGTGCTCGCCGAGCTTCTCAACCAAGAACTTGTCGAATTCCCACGAAACATGGACTATGGCGTGAAGGAGACACATGGGAAAGTGTCGCACAAAGCAAGAGACGGCACAGGAAGGAGGAGATGAGCATGGTCTCGCTCTACGTATTTTTACGCACGATGGAGGCATTGCCAAGTGCCAAAAGATGGGAAAGGGATATGGGGTACTCTTGGAGATTAGTTTTTCTCTTGTTCCCAAAAAACATGGATGGGCAAGGGATATGGGGCACTCTAGGAGATGCTCTAAGGATAAATATGTCAGACTTTAAGGAATTTTGAAGTTGTCTTATTGCCGACTAGTTTAGGTTTAGGTGGTTTCTATGCGGCCTAGATTTAAAATAGTAGATGACCAAAATGAATTATGTGGTGAATACAAAAGTTGTAGGAATTTTTCCATGGAAGTGCTTATCTTTTGGATGGATCCAGTCGTATATGCCTTTCCATGATGATTTGATTCCATGTTCTAAATCCTAGTTCTTTAGGTTTTGATTTGATTATTTTTGGTAATTCCTTGGAGTGTTGTGCGCTCTTGTTTATAAAGAGCAGTAATAGGCTAGATGCAATTGAGATCAATTGTTAGGATAATTTACTGCATGGAAATATGTAGATATTTAATAGATATGTCTGAGCAGTAATATATGCACCGGTCTGACCTCATCATATTAGAATTGCAGCTGCTCCACATGTAGTTGGACACCTTGGTCAGACATTTGAATGTGCTCTTGGTAGCAGCCCTACTTGTTTGTATCGGTAGTTTCTGTTTCCCTAGTTGTTGCTCTCTTTTTTTCATGTTGTGGAAGTATGCAACTATTTCAGTGCTTATTATATGTCCTGCGTGAAGGTTGAACATGGATAAAACATGGGTTGATGATAATGCTAGGTAAAAACAAATAACTTCACAAATATTGGACGTTCTATATACATGTCAAATGGCATTTAACCTAAAACTTTCACATAGGCACACCAAGACATATTTGCAAGGAGTGAATGGTTTTCTTATCTTTTGCTTTTAGTAATTCTGCAGTAGGCAGCAAGATATTATGCCCTGATTGCCAGGTTTCCTAGGTTTAGGTTGTGTCTGGGTCTACAACATCTGGTGAAGCAGGATGTCCTGATTGCCACCAATTTACATGTTCACTTAGACCTGGTAATGGTTCTCATATATGACAAATGGTCAAACTTATAATTACTGATATTTGTGACAATTAAAGGTTAAGTAGCAGGCATCAAAATCGGTTAGGAAGGCATCAAAATCGCCTCAAGGTGTTTCATGTATGTTATTCTAAGGTCACTAAATAGATTGATCCTTAAAAATATTTGTATGCTATTTTAGAATGTGAATTGAAAAATGGATTACTAATAAATAGAATGTAGTCTATAATTGATGGATCTATATTGAATAGGGTACTAGGAACTTTATTGTCCTAAAATGCTTATCTGCAAAAATTTTGCTTGTAATCTCTAGAACAGTTAT
The DNA here is from genome assembly GCA_022457205.1 of Saccharum spontaneum. Lineage (NCBI taxonomy): Eukaryota > Viridiplantae > Streptophyta > Magnoliopsida > Poales > Poaceae > Saccharum > Saccharum spontaneum. The sequence goes on along the minus strand of CM039590.1, from coordinate 39,546,773 downwards.
CAAACTAACCTTACTGTTATCCAATTGTAGGACTATTGTAGGACTAATGTGACCATGTATCTTCATGATGTGCTAACACATCTTGGTACCAAATGAAAATAAATAAAATAAGTAAATCCTTCAATATACAATGCCTACCACAATTTCATAAGATAAAATTGCAATGGTAGAATTCTTAGTACACTATGCTTTGCCTTGCAGAGGCGGATTGCATCTTGGGATTGCATCTCAGGATTAGCCCCTACAAAATAGTCATTATGCAAGTAGGAAAACATCTATACAGTACAAAGCACATTACACTTTGAAGATAGTTCAGAAAAAATCATCTCGAGTATTTTAAAGAACACATACGTAGAAAATTGTGTGGTACAAGGGCACAGATCTTTATAGAGTTTCTTCGAAAAGAAATAGGCCTATCACTACTAGCTTGCACCATCAAACAAAATTATATATTCATCTAAAAGAGTGTTCTTGGCGTCATCTACACTCCACTATTCCACCAGGAGATCGTTAACTTGAGAACTTGCAGTTTCAGATTTCTTGCGTCATCTACACTCCACTATTCTTGTGTATCTTGCCTTCTATGTCTGCTACTTCATAGCCCACTGTGTAGATTTAGCACTTGTTAAATGTTTTTTCTTGTGCTGGTTGAGTGTTTTTTCATTGAATTAGTGGCCAACAGCTTGCTTTAGTTATGAGATGTAATGCATTAGTAACATTAGTCTCATTGTCTATATATTTCATTTGTTATTGTATGTCCTTACCTTCTTGATGTTTTAGGTTGAGGGAGGCCTTGCAGGTGTACATGATGCTGTCACCAGGAAGCCAACATATGACATTTTGCTTTTGATAAGATGGAGATGAGGCATTTTGTAGTGAATCTAGTTAGATTGTGCAAGCAAACACATGACTTGTCCCTGCCATTTGACCTAGCTAGGTTGTATGTGTGCTTTTCTTTTTGTAATGATGACCTGTTGTGGATCTAGATGATAGAACTTGATGTATTGATAAATATTGGCTTCAATGAAAACTTGAGATACCTTTATCTAATAATGTGGTTGATCAATGTCGGTGTTTCGTAAATCGGACTAGTAAATTTATACGACTGCAACGCTGCTCTAGGAAGATGATGGTAGCATCCAAAAGACATGAGGATTTATACTGGTTCAAGCCAGAGCCCTACGTCTAGTCTCAGAGATGACCGAGTGCGTGTTCCTCGCTTGAATGCTCTGAAGTTCTTACAATGGGTGTGCAAGAATGGTGGAAGAAGTAGAAGAACCTAAGCTAGGCGGTGGGCTGACCGAAGGGAAGCTCCAGGAGCCCTACTACTATGGAGAATGAATGAAATGGTAGAGGATGGATCCCTAGAAAGGTGTGCCCTAGCTGCCCTTATATAGAGTTAGGGGCCACGGCGTATACAAAGCAATAGGTTCTCCTGACCAAAGGGTCGTGAGCCTGAGGAAGGTCCTAGCTAACTTGGTTTGCAAGCTATGTCGTCTTGTGGGGCGCATCTGGGCGTCGTTGTTGTCATAGTCTTGTGACCACATCATGGCATGATGTGGCGTGGTGCCACTGTGCCGCCCGTGGTAGCATTGTAGGCACAATGGTGGTTCGCCAGCCGTCCTGTGCAACGTGGTCTCCATTGCGGTCTTCATCATCGTCTCCTGGTTTCCTGGGGCGTCGTACAGGAGTTGGTGGCTGCCCCTGGATTGGTGATTGCCTTGTTGTCTTGAGGAGCGGGGGGGGCATGATCCCTACCGTTGGGGTCGTGGTTCCCGCCAGCCTAGATGGCCTCTGGGTCAAAGCCCTCATCACGGATCCCACCCCATAGTGGGTTGGATCATACTCTTGTCTGATCGGGGCATATCTGGCTAGTGGTCATCATACCTATCATCACTGCTTTGGGCAGTATTGTCTTGTTTGTGCGGCATCGAACAGGAATGGCATATGACCAGACTGAGGTGACTGTTGTTCCCTCGGTCCTTGTAGGGTCAGTATGGCGCATCTGTTCATATCAGAGTAGGCATGCTTGGATGGGCTTGACCTCTCCCCGTTCCTTCTAGGGGTCGTGACGGGGGAGAGGTCGTGTGCTTTTCTAGCACCATGTGGCTAAGGCATGAAGGAGGGGTCATGGCTGACCCCAGCCTTAGCATCCGGCCTAGTTCGCATGGCTTACCTGGGCCTCAGTCGTTTGGGCTTTTGCTAGCTAGTGTATTGCGGGCTGTGTGGTCTGCTATCTAATCGGGGCCTTGAGACACCTCGGGGTTATAACCCCGACAGTAGCCCTTGAGCATTTTTATGATCTCATAGTGATCGTGAAAGCGCTGAGGTGTGTGTGCGTTGAGTGCGGGTTTGTAGTCGTGGCTTTTTTTATCATCGTTGCTCGATCCCTTATGGGTAGGTGCGTTCAATGCGGTATGTGTCCATTGTGCTTTTGCCCCATTAGGACGTCCTGATGATCTGGTATGTGACTGCTGAGCCCTGTCATGTCAGTGTTCTACGTATCGGGGCTCGTGACCCAGGCGGAGGCCGAGTGGTCTCGTCGACATTGTATCAGCCCTACCTTTTGGAGGGCCTTGATTTCCTTGACCTCACACGGGCATCTGACATTAGCTACAACCTCCCTTGGTTCACCACGTGGCATGGGGATCTAGGCCATTCAGTCCACTCTTGGGACTATAAATATGGGCCTTCCATCCATTCAAACTACTCACGACTGCAACTACAATTCATCTGAAAAGGTCCTTGTTTGGTTTTGGTAATTGAGTGACAACCTAGGTGGACTAATATGTGGTTATGTGAGATACATAGGTGATTAGTCCATAGGTACATGTGTGTGAGAAACATATGCCACAGAGGTGAAAATGGCTCAGAGATGTTGCACAGCTCACACATGTGATGATGGAGCTCATTGCATATGAAACATGACATTGAGTCATGTGATCAAGGTGGAGAAGATCAAGACATGGCTTAGCTCAACAGACTAGTTGCAAGTGTGAAGGGTGTTGGTATATTTTATCCACACTCTAGTTATCCGCAAGCGCACAGATAAGATACCGATGTAGCACATCACCGGAATGATCCAGTTTTAATATCGAACCCAAAGGAACGGTTGTGATTTACTTGAGTCTGAGAGCTTAACCCCTGAGTAGCAAACAAGGACTGAGAAAATAGAATTTAGGAGGGATCACTAAGGCTATCTATTTCTATTTTTTATCTTGATATGTTTATTAGAGTTCAACTGGGGAATTACTTTAGAAGAACACAAACATAGTATGAACTTCTAAGCAACGAGGGTCCTGCTAGGCCTATAGACGGGAGGTGGACTATAGAAGATTCAACAAGGCTATAAGAGTCACCCCTGCGAGCTACAACTGATCCAGAATATAGGGTACATCTATGAGCAAACAAGTCTAAGCACCACGCTTACACTACAAAAGCTACTCTACTCCTAGAGCAACTAGAAATAAAGTACTCAAAAGAGAGTCACAGACCTGAAGAACAATAATAAACAGCTTTACTTACTTGCAAACAGAAGTTGATTACCAGAGTGATCTCAGACACAAGATCATGAAGAACTTGAATCCACAGGTACAAGGCGTAGAAGTAGCTCTGACAGGCTGGCACTCCCTCCAAATCTCTTCCCTTCCTCTCTCTCTTCTAGTTCTAATACAAGACTAGATTCTAAACCTAAACTAGAGGAGAAATAGTCTTCTTCTTGAAAGCTCGCTCTAGAGAGGTTATCCTTTCAAGGAACACCTCTCTACCCTGATCCTGATTGGAGAATATGAATTATGAATTGAGGATGCCCCTGGGGGGTCTGGGCTGCCTTATATAGCCCGAAGGGATGAACCGTGGCCTCGGATCAAACCGATCTTGAACAACGGTTGAGATGCGAACTTTAGGTCGGTGGAGCGCCGCCACGCGAAGGAGGAGAGGATGGTAAGTGGGCCTAGGCCAGCCGGCCTGTAGGTGGGGCCAGCCGGCCCCACATGTCAGCTGCCAGAGTCCCGCTTTGCTCTGGTGTCCTCTAGTGTCTTCTAGACCCTTCTAGTGCGGTCGTCCGATCGGTTTGCGTGAAAAATCGTGACATGGTGGTTATCTCTTGATTCCAATTCCTGTTTATTCTGTTTAATCCCTGAAAAATCACAATTCATCAAAACTCATGGAATATTGTCAGTTTAAACCCTATTCTAGGGTGGTGATTATATTTATACCCTTTTTTCATGTTTTATTGATGGTTTATAATAGGAGTTAATTATCATCAACAAACTCCCCCACACTTAGGCTTTTACTCATCCTCGAGAAAAGGTTGGATTACCTTACACATAACTATAAGACAAGAAACAACACAAAACCATTCCTAGTTATACCTGCACTGCTGGATTCAATGTGTCTACCATAAAACTTTGGGCGGTTGAAGAACGGAACAACTTGAAACATATCACATTTTCCTGTCAATCAAGTCAATTGGAGTTTTTGCATTGATTTTGAAAAATTAAACATAGCTTACCTTCTCCTTCTTGTGATACACTCAAGGCACTCTTGTATGTAGTATCTTTGGATTCTTACCAAGGCACATATGAGTGATGCCTTCAAAATATCCTAACTCTAAAAGGCTATATCTGGAGTTGAAGGTAGTTCAAGGAAATAACATACTTATCTTGCTTATATTGTAAAGTCAAAGCTGGGATCCGAGGAGGGGAATGTCATACTCTTAGATCAAGATATGCATGTGCGTGAAAAATATTTGGTGGCTAACCTAATTCTACTATGCTCCTTAGAATTTCATCTCTCTTGATAACTTGAAACTTCTGCAAGGCATAAAGACTATGGGCTATCATTTATTTATTTCTTTTCTTCTTTCTCTTTTTTTTACTTTGGACACTTGTCCATTTTTTCCAATACTTTTGCATAGCCTATGTCTTTTGCCTGCACAAATAAAACTTGAGAGGAATTGATTATAAACTTGTAGAATTTATCAAAATCCTAATGAAATCTTTTTGGTTCTATCCCCAGTGTAGGAATAGATTTTTAGGCGAAAGGCATGTCTTTGCGTACTCCTAGAGTGAGAGCAGCAGATATATATTGTCACACCCGGCCCAATTTGGAATTTGGCCCATAGTGGCCCATGTGAATGTTATGAGATATTGTGAAGAGTTTAGTCCCACCTTGGTTGTTTAGAGTGGGATAGACCAACACATAAGGCTTCTAGAGTCCATCTCACCATCCCCGGGTTAATCCTTTTACGCGAAGCGAGGACGAAAGCGTAAGTGGGATGGTGGTAGGTGTGGTTCATTCAGCGTGCAGAGTGGATCTGAGCCGTTTGGACTCTGGGGCGTTACATATATGTGGAGTGTATGTGATCTTGATCTTGGGAACATGATAATCCTCTCAGCAAGGGTCACATAGTTTGACTAAACTCAAAACAAAGCAAGCAACTTATGAGCTAGTTTAAAATTCATATATTTGGCTCTGGTAGGCAATAACAATTACCATGAAGGAGGAGCATAGCTATTATTTTGATTTTTTAGAAATAAAATTATCCAATGACATAACTTAAAGAAGCATGTTCTCATTATTCTACTATCTCATATTCCACAACAACTTAAGTGATATGGGGTCCCTAATAAAAAGTTCCCAATAGTAACAAGACTTCGAGGAAAAGTGTTGTGTGAATCTATCTTTAAGTCATGGCAAAGCAATCTTACTTTTAATCGAGACTTGTTTAAGATTCATTTATTCAACGGTTCTTCAATTTAATTCAGAACATAAAGCAACATATATGGAAATAGAGTGTATGAGATACATACTTTACTATGGACAAAAGAGAAAGCGAGAAGAGGGGGTGAGAGACTAGCTAGCCAAGTCTTGAGGCTGGGCGGCCTGGCCTAGTGGCCCATCAAGGTCTGCTTCATCATACGTAGTCTTGTCATTAATTGCTTCCGTTTCTCAAAATTTCGTGATCGGATTTCTCTGGTTTGTCGGCGTGGCCTTCCCCCACACTTGTTTCTGTTTATCTCTGAGTACAACATGTGGAGACAAAAGCACACATATCCAAAATAATAATAGAGATAGAATATATGACTCTAATAAAAATTTATTGATATCATTTAAGGCACTTTATTACACTTTTCAAACGAACTAGCGACTATCGAAAACAAACTCTAAATTAATTCACAGACTTTAAACAAACTAAATGAAAACACACGTGCCTTATCAATCGACTACCACTCTCTCTCAGTTCTCAAGCCTATTAGCTACGGTGCGCAAGATGATGTTGACATGGGACTTCAAACCCTGATGCTTGATAGCGGCTTTATCTACTCTCACGGCCAACCTCTTAATGGCTCCAGCGAGGGAAACTAGGTCCTTTTGCATCTTAGCGACAATTTGAGTGAGGTCTTCTATCTTCTTCTCTAGAGAGGCTAAGGTGGCTCTTGGACGCTTGGGCTCACTTGAATCAGAAGAGGATGAAGATCTCTTCCTTTGAGGGACAACATTGATTTGGTCTGGCATAGCCCGATCTCCATCAAAGGCGAGACGAGAAGATTTGTACTTTCATGCAGGTCACATCTCTAAACTTGTTGGTCTTCAATCCCACTAGCGTTTCATTGGGCTTAGGAGGAAGGAGTTTGATCTCCATAGGCACAGTAAACTTCGGGCCCTCCGGCTGGCGAGGTCCTTCAATGGTGAGGCGCGACGGCGGTGGCTTGATAGTTAGCATCAGGATGGCGCGGGCATAGTAAGCTTGAGGATGAGGAACGGGCACAATCTCCTTTGGTAGCATGACGATGAGAGGCTTTGGATCAATGACGATGATCTCCTTTGGTGGAACGATGGTGAGAGCCATGGAGTCATCGGAAGGAGGCTCATTGAGGTTGATCTCACAGTCGTCAGCCAATGGAGATTGAAGGAAAGAGAACTTGGCTGTTGTTGAAGGTGTAAAGGATGAAGGTTATGGCTTAAGGGGCAGCTAGGGGTCTGGTTTTATACTCTGAACCAACTTGCAGGAGGGGTCGGATCTATCCACAATGAGTTTATAACGAGGGAAAGTTGTTGTAACCGGAAAACTGCGGAATATGGACGAGACAGAGTTCAGGTTGGACAAGGGAAATAGCATGAGTGTTGGCAAAGCCACTGATAGGCTGACCGACCAAGGGGTGGGGCCAGCCGGCCCCACTTGTCGGCGGGTCACGTCTCCTTTTCGGGGCGGTCTCTAACTCCAATCTAATTCTGAATAACTACTTTTCGGGCTATGAAACTCATCGGAGGCGATAGAGGCTTAAAACTATGGGAAAGGGAAGAATTTGACTATGTCCAACTCCTTAGGACTTTTGTCATGTTCTAGAAAGATCTTAAGTCGTTGACCATTTACCTTGAATAATGTACCTTCGTTGTTTTGAAGTGTTACCGCTCCATGTGATGAAGTGCTAATCACCGTGAATGGTCCTTCCCATTTGCTTCATAGTTTACCTTGTCCGAATAGCTTTACCCTAGAATTAAAAAGTAATACCTTGTCTCCCGGAGTGAAGCTCTTCTTCTTGATCCTCTTGTCATGCCACCTTTTGGTTCTCTCTTTATACATCCTGGCGTTGTGATATGCTTTCTCATGCCATTCGTCAAGTTCTGAGAGTTGCATTTTTCTTTTAACTCCTGTAGCTTCTAAATCCATGTTCCATTTCTTGATTGCCCAGTGAGCTTTGAATTCTAGCTCTACAGGAAAGTGACAGGTTTTCCCATAGACGAGTTGATATGGAAACATTCCAACTGGTGTTTTATAGGTCGTTTTGTAAGCCCATAATGCATCAGGTAGCTTGTCCTTCCATTTTGTTCCCATCTTGTTGACTGTCTTCTGCAGAATATTCTTGATTTGCTTGTTCAATGTTTCTGCCTAGCCACTTGTCTGAGGGTGGTAAGGAGTAGTGATATTATGATGGATCCCATGATTTAATAAGTACTTGTGAAAGTGCTTGTCAATAAAGTGAGAGCCTCCATCACTAATCACCATCATTAATACTCCAAATCTTGGAAATATAATTTCTTCAAACATCCTCTTGGAGCTTCTGGCATCAGCCGCTCTGCATGGCATAGCTTCAATCCATTTTGAAACATAGTCGACTGCCACCAAGATGTATCACAGCATCCTGATTTTGGAAATGGTCCCATGTAGTCAATTCCCCAACAGTCAAAGAGCTCAATCTAGAGGTTGTTAGTGAGTGGCATGGCATCTCTTGAATTGATGTTGCTACGCTTTTGACATGCTTCGCATCTCTGGATGAAATCTTTTGTGTCTTCATACATGGTTGGCCAAAAGAATCCACTTTACCAAATCCTTGCATGAGTACAGAATGTCCCATAATGTCCTCCATAAGGTTATGAATGACAGCATTCAATGATTTTGACTCCATCTTCAGCTGGTACATATCTCCTGAGCAACCCATCAGAGCAGACTCTGAAGAGGTATGGTGAAAGGTCTTGATGGCTAGAGGGGGCTGAATAGCCTATTAAAAATCCCTACAAAGTATGCTAAACAAGTTTATCAATATAACAAATAGCGTGATGCAAGTTTTGCTTAGCCTAAAGGGGGTTTGCAAGCCACCTATCCAAATGACAATTCTAATATATTTCACTCAACTGCACAAGTCAAACCGCAAGAACAACAACTAAACAAGCTAGCAAGTTACACAAAACTAAAAACTACACAAGCTACAACAACAAGCTAGCAAGAGCAAACAACCAATTATTTGAAATGTAATGCAAGTTAGAGATACGAGAGATTTCACCGAGGGGCGATGAATTGAGCCAACCAATCAATATCCAAAAGATAATATCTAAGATAACCAATCCACCGAGACAAATCAATCACAATCAATGAAGTGAAGACACGATGATTTATCCCGAGGTTCACGTGCTTGCCGGCACGCTAGTCCCCGTTGTGTCCCCCAACCATGTGATTCGGTGGCTAATCGGTCACACACCGAGCCTCTCAAAAGGCACCACAAGAACCTACCAAATGGCTAGGAGTTGCAATGACACGAGCAATATACTAATGCTACCTTGCAGCACTCCGCCGGGGAAGGTGCAAACCCCTCACAAGATCACAGGAGGTGGCCAAGAACAATCACCAACACTTGCCACACCTCCAAGCTGCTCCAAGCCGTCTAGGTGGCAGCAACCACCAAGAGTAACAAGAAAAACCGCAACAAAACAATCCCCCAAGTGCCGCTATATGAAAATCAATGATCGATGCACTTGAATCACTCAATCTCACTCAAGAATCGCAACCGAATGCAAAGGAGATGAGTTGGGAGGAGAGGGGATGCTTTGGCTCAGCTCAATGTGCTCACAAGTATGTCAAATGTCCAAGAGTGAGAGCCAAGAGCCGGCCAACACATATATATAGACGTACCCCTTTGAATAGAGCCGTTGAGCTCACTGCGTGGGTGATAGACGCGTTTGTCGCACCACCGACAGACGCTGCACAGTGCGTCTGACGCCACCCGAAGCCACCACGTGTCCTCGAGCCTTCAAAAAACAACGGTCATGAACAGTAGCGACAGACACGTCCTTCGGTTTTGACCTCAGCGTCCGTCGCGTCGAAGTACGCACTCCAGTAAGCTCCATTTCATGAAATCGATTGACAGACACGTCTAGTGCTCAGCACCACCGCGTCTGTCGCCACCTCCGCTGCAAGCCGAAGCAAGGGTGGTCTGACAGACGCGTCTGTCGCCCCCCGTGGCCACGTTTATCGCCCCCGAGGCAGCGTCTGTCGCAGACCATCCGGCGCTAAAACGGTCATTCTCTTAGCTCCGAACTCTGATTTCGATGATCTTGGATATTTTAGAAATCTTACTCAGAGGGCTACACAACCCACTAAAGCATTTGATCCATTTTGCAATGGATCAAAGCAGTATTCCACTCAAAGAGCCATCATAGTGTCCAAAGAACACCGAAAAACATTTCTCTCTTCATGAAGTTGTTCAAAAACAACTCCAACACCTTCGCAAACGTGCTAACACCACCATGTGTAAACTGTCATGTGCTCATGTGTTAGGATTTTCACAATTAATTTTTCGAGGCGTTATTAGCTCTATCCAAATGCATATGCTCAATGAAATGTTACCTAGAGGCACATGTAGGACTAGAATTGATACGACAATTCCCCTCTTTATAGTACATCTATGTATCCTATGTCATCCACACCCTCTATGGTGTTTTGGATGTAAAATGAAAATCCCTACATGAGACCTTTGCCTTGAGCATCCATGATTTGGCTTTGCATCTTCATCCAACTCCATCACCATGGTAAGCACTTCATCATCCACACTTGATCATCATGCTTCACCATGCTATGTGCTAATCATCCTTTGCTATATACAATCTTAAGCACATGATTAGCACTCGGGAATTATCACTAATTACCAACACCAAACATAGAGCTTTCAATCTCCCCCTTGTTGGTAATTGGTTACAACCCTTTCACAAAGATGTTATAATAAAATTTTGACTGACTTCATGTCACATTGCCCAAATATGTTACCATGTGTAAGAAATATGGACAAGTGATCATGAAATCAAGTTGATAGCATTGGCTCCCCCTACATGTATGCTATATGTTTGGATTTAGGAAGCATACATGTTTAGATAGGAAAATATAGGAGCATTGACTACCAATAGGTGCTAAGTGTTTTAGATTATAGACCTTTGAAGCGTGATACCATCGGAGTAGCGATAAACACCATCTTAGCACCTTGTGTAGCTAGATACCACATGCAAACATAAAACAACTAGATACCCTGTCAGATCAACATTATAAGGAGGTTTCTAGAAAAGCTAAAGAACCAAAAATAAGCACCTATGCATGCTAGTACTTCAATACATCATTCAATTGTATACTAGCAAATTACCACACAAGCAATATATCGGAGGAAAAAGAAATGCATAACTATGCATCATACATATGAGTTGCACAAAGAAATGCAACATTCATGTTTAAGAGCTTGCTCCTCCTACTTGTGTGCTCAAAATTTTAGTTGACCCCCTTCTTTTATTATTTTCTCCCCTTTAGAATCTATCTTTGTGAACAACATTTTCTCCCCCTTTGGCACCAATGACCACAAGGGACCAATTTTAGATAGATTATCATGTCATATTACGGGGTGAGGATCAAGTTTGTGATTCAACTTAGATTGCTTGCATAAATAAAATGCTTCGGTTTGATCCAAGGGCAAGCTTCTTCACACATCACTAGAAGGGTTATCAAGCACCATGTTGAAGCAAATATTTAGACAAGTTCTCTAGATTAAACACTTAGGATCACAAGCTTCTCAAACAAGTTATATGCTACCACTAGATCATACAAGTCATGGAAACAATAGTGCACCATATGAACTTTAAATTCTTTTGATTTTCATGAATGATCCTAGAACATGTAAATTATGACTAGATGCACTAAACAAGTCCTTAGCATAGAATGTATGACATGTCAACCAATTGTACCTTGGGGCTCGAAGGAGAGGCATGTCATAACATTGGGGTGCATCAACTCATGTTGGAAAAGTCAAGTATGTTCAACTCATTCTTTAGCTTGTGAAATCTCTTCTCATCAAGTGGCTTGGTGAATAGATCGGCTAATTGATCTTCGGTTCCCACACTCTCAATAGCAATGTCACCCTTTTGTTGATGATCTCTAATGAAATGATGACGAACATCAATATGCTTTGTTCTTTGATGTTGAACCGGATTGTTGGTAAGCTTCACGGCACTTTCATTCTCACATAGCAATGCCACATTCTTGAAATTGATTCTAAAATCCTTCAATGTGGCCTTCATCCATAAGATTTGTGCACAACAACTACCCGCGGTGATGTATTCGGCCTCGGCGGTAGATAGTGCAATACTATTTTGCTTTTTGGATGACCATGAGACAAGTGATCTTCCCAACAATTGACAAGTCCTGGAGGTGCTCTTTCTCTCAACTTTGTCACCGCCATAGTTGGAATCCAAATATCCAACTAGCTCAAAGCTTGCACCTTTGGGATACCACAATCCAACATCTTGTGTATACTTTAAGTACCTCAATATTTTCTTTGTTGCCTTCAAATGACTCTCTCTTCGTGAGGCTTGAAATCTTGCACACATGCATACACTAAACATCACATCGGGCCTTGATGCCGTCACATAGAGTAGGCTACCAATCATTAATCTATATAGCTTTTGATCCACCATGTTACCACTCTTGTCACTATCTAAGCTTCCACTAGTGCTCATTGGAGTAATGATTCCTTTTGCATCTTCCATGCCAAACTTCTTTAGCATATCCTTTATGTATTTGGCTTGGCTCACAAATGTTCCTTCCTTCATTTGCTTGATTTGAAGTCCAAGGAAGAAGCTAAGTTCACCAATCATTGACATTTCAAACTCCTTTGCCATCATCTTCCCAAACTCATCACAATAATCTTGATTGGTTGATCCAAATATGATATCATCAACATATATTTGCAACACAAACAAGTCTTTCCCAATCTTTTTGGTGAAGAGAGTAGTATCCACTTTGCCCATGACAAATCCTTTGGATAGCAAGAAATCTCTTAATCTTTCATACCATGCTCTAGGTGCTTGCTTCAATCCATACAAAGCCTTCCTCAACTTGTATACATGGTTGGGTTTCTTGTCATCTTCAAAACCGGGAGGTTGCTCCACATACACTTCCTCTTGGATGTACCCATTTAGAAATGCACTTTTCACATCCATTTGATATAGCTTGATATTGTGAGCACAAGCATAGGCAAGTAAGATTCTAATTGCTTCCAATCTTGCAACCGGGGCATATGTTTCACCAAAGTCAAGACCCTCTATTTGTGTGTAACCTTGAGCCACTAGTCTTGCTTTGTTCCTTACTACTATTCCATCTTGATCTTGCTTGTTGCGAAAGACCCATTTTTTTCCAATGACATTGAAATCACTAGGTCTCTCAACTAGTTCCCATACTTCATTTCTCTTAAAGTTATTAAGCTCTTCATGCATTGCATTTACCCAATCCAGATCTCTCAATGCTTTATCAATGTCCTTGGGTTCTTCCATTGACACAAAAGAAGAGTGTGCACAAAATGATGCCAATCTTGATCTAGTTTGAACTCCCCTTTGTATGTCACCAATGATGGAATCCAATGGATGGTCTCTTGCAATGTTAGTTGGTTGAAGCACTTGGACTTGATTTCTTGGATATTGATGTTGATCATGAGTTGAAGATGATGAACTAGCCACTTGTTGATCTTGTTGCACTTGATATGATGTACTAGCTTAATTTTGCATTAGAGAACCACTAGCTTGTGTAATTGGACTTTGGAGCACTTGATCTTTGTTGTCATCCACATCAATCACTTGCTTTGGACTAATGTCACCAATATCCATTTCCTTCATAGCATTACTCAATTGAGTTCCTCTCACATCATCCAAGTTTTCTTCTTCATCTTGAGAGCCATTTGTTTCATCAAACTCAACATCATGTACTTCTTCAAGTTGTCCACTAGCCAAATTCCAAACTCTATAAGCTTTGCTTGAAGTTGAGTAGCCAAGTAGAAAGCCTTCATCACATTTCTTCTCAAACTTGCTCAATCTAGTGCCCTTCTTCAAGATGTAGCATTTGCAACCAAATACCCGAAAGTATGCAATGTTGGGCTTTCTTCCATTCAAGATCATTAGAGATTGCAATCCTTCCAAGAGCCTTCACATCACCCTTGCTATTGTCACCAAATGTGATACTATCAATGCCACTATCATTTAATTTGAGAGAATTGAACATTCTTGAATCACTGGTCATATGTTGAGAGCACCCACTATCAAGCACCCAATGCCTTCCTCCGGCCTTGTAATTTACCTACAAAACAAATTAATGTCTTTTAGGTACCCATACTTGCTTGGGTCCTTGGAGGTTAGTAACTAAGCTCTTTGGTACCCAAATGGCCTTCTTCTTTGGACCCACAATTGGTGTACCAACAAACTTAGCTTGCACACCCTTCTCACCCTTGGTAAGAACATAACAAGAATCAAAAGGAATGCGAGTCACATTAGCATTTAACTTGTTCTTGTTTATTTTAGTGCAATTATGCTCTACATGCCCAACTTGCTTGCATCTATTGCAAAATCGACCATTGCCCTTCATAAAGCTAGGCTTTGGAGTAGCAAAGGCCGCCTTGCCTTTCTTTGGGATATAGTCCAATCCCTCTTTGTTAAGAGAGAACCTTTGGCTACCCAAGCACTTTAGCAAGCGGGCATCTCCACCATAGGCATTGCCTAAGGCACGAGTGAGCTCATTGACCTCCTTCTTGAGGTTCTCATTCTCAACTACAAGTGAGGCATCACTAGTAGTAGAGGTAGAAGTGAATGTGCTACAAGAAGGGTTAGTGGACTCAACAATAATAGAATCATCAACAAGATCACATGTTAGTCCAATATCACAAGTCACAATGACTTTCTCCTCCACGGCCTTCTTCTTGAGCTTCTCTAGCATGATGTCCTTTTCCTTGACAAGCTCAAGTAGAGTGGAGTGGGCTTCTTTAAGCCTAGTGTGAGCAATCTCAATATCCTCGTGGTCTTCCTTTAGACACTCACGAGAAGCTTCAAGCACATCAAAGGATTTTCTAAGAGCTTTGAGCTCTTGTTCTAATCCTTTGCACTCCTTGCTCTTCTTGAGAGTCTCAAGTTCTTCCACCAAGGCTTTGCTCTCATTGCACTTTGCCATGCGTTCTTGCTCAAGCATCTTGCACTTCTTGGTCATCCTCTTGTAGCCCTTGCTCATTTGATCTATGATGCCCAAGAGATCATCCTTGGAGTAGTCCTCATCCTCATCATCATCATCACTCCTACAACCATCACTAGCACAAAAATCGTCATCACTATCATCATATTTTACCTTGGTAGGCTTGGCCATAAAGCATGTCGATGTAGTGTCGAAGAGGGATGGCTTGTTGGAGAGGGCGATGCTTGCAATTGCTCTCCGGATGGGCTTTTCATCATCACTTGAGCTATCATCATTGTCATCATCGGAGTCATCACTATCCCAAGTGACCACATAGCCACCACCCTTCTTCTTCTTATTGATAGTGAAGCTCTTCTTTTCTTTCTTCTCCATCTTGTCCTTCCTGTTCTTCTTCAACTTCAACTCCCCATCATGAAACCTCTCGTCTTCATAGGGGCACTCCGCTACTACATGATCGGGACCCTTACAATTGTAGCATAGAATGTCTTTGGCCTTCATGAAGTCCCTTCTCTTTCTTGCACCATGGCCTCTCTTCTTCATGAACCGACCCATCTTTTGCACTAGAAAGGCCATGGTCTCATCATCAAATGGATCATCTTCATCACTATCAATTTTGTTCTTGCCCTTTGAGGATGAAGCTTTGAATGTGGTGGTCTTCTCTTGCTTGACCTTGATCTCCTTCTTCTCATCTTCATCTTCATCATCATCATATTGAGCATCGGTCATAACGTCACCAAGTACATGGTTTGGAGTCACCTTGTCCAAACCCTCTCTTTGGATCATCTTCCTCAAGATAGCAAACATCTTGGGTAGGCTTATCAAGAATTTATGAGAGAAATCCTTGTCCTCAACCTTTTCTCCAAGCTCCTTGAGATCATTGACAATCACTTGGAGCCTATAGAACATCTCTGGTATGGACTCATCATTCTTCATCTTGAAGCTTGCAAACTTTTCCTTGAGCATATAGAGCTTAGCACTCTTTACCGTTGAAGTGCCCTCATAAGTTTCTTCTAGCCTTGTCCATACCTCACTTGCCTTCTCAAGATCCTTGATTTGCTCAAAGACCTTTGCAACAAACCCATTATAGAGAGTGTTGAGAGCCATAGTGTTGCATTGGTTATTGATGCGGTCATTGTTGGTGAGGTTGTCGGGATCAATGATAGCATAATCATGATGTGTCACTTCCCAAACCTTCTCATGAATAGAGCCAAGATATTGCTTCATCTTTCTTTTCCAATGATCAAAAGATGAGATACCATCAAAGAATGGAGGATTGCCCCCGACATGGTTGAACACAACTTGAGCCATCTTACATCGAGGTTGTTAAGCCTTACAAACGGTGACCACGGCTCTGATACCACTTGAAAGGTCTTGATGGCTAGAGGGGGTGAATAGCCTATTAAAAATCCCTACAAAGTATGCTAAACAAGCTTATCAATATAACAAATAGCGTGATGCAAGTTTTGCTTAGCCTAAAGGGGGTTTGCAAGCCACCTATCCAAATGAAAATTATAATATATTTCACTCAACCGCACAAGTCAAACCGCAAGAACAATAACTAAACAAGCTAGCAAGTTACACAAAACTAAAACTACACAAGCAACAACAACAAGCTAGCAAGAGCAAACAACCAATTACTTGAAATGTAATGCAAGTTAGAGATACGAGAGATTTCACCGAGGGGCGATGAATTGAGCCAACCAATCAATATCCAAAAGATAATATCCAAGATAACCAATCCACCAAGACAAATCAATCACAATCAATGAAGTGAAGACGCGATGATTTATCTCGAGGTTCACGTGCTCGCCGGCACGCTAGTCCCCGTTGTGTCCCCCTCAACTACGTAGTTCGGTGGATAATTGGTCACACACCGAGCCTCTCAAAAGGCACCACAAGAACCTACCAAATGGCTAGGAGTTGCAATGACACGAGCAATATACTAATCCTACCTTGCGGCACTCCGCTAGGGAAGGTGCAAACCCCTCACAAGATCACGGGAGGTGGCCAAGAACAATCACCAACACTTGCCACACCTCCAAGCTGCTCCAAGCCATCTAGGTGGCGGCAACCACCGAGAGTAACAAGAAAAACAGCAGCAAAACAATCCCCCAAGTGCCTCTATATGCAAATCAATGATCGATGCACTTGAATCACTCAATCTCACTCAAGAATTGCAATCAAATGCAAAGGAGATGAGTTAGGATGAGAGGGGATGCTTTGGCTCAACTCAATGTGCTCACAAGTATGTCAAATGTCCAAGAGTGAGAGCCAAGAGCCAGCCAACACATATATATAGACGTACCCCTTCGAATAGAGCCGTTGAGCTCACTGCATGGGCGACAGACGCGTCTGTCGCACCACCGACAGACGCTGCACAGTGCATCTGACGCCACCCGAAGCCGCCACGTGTCCTCGAGCCTTCAAAAACCAACGGTCATGAACAGTAGCGATAGACGCGTCCTTCGGTTTTGACCTCAGCGTCCGTCGCGTCGAAGTACGCACTCCTGTAAGCTCCATTTCAGGAAATCGATCGACAGACACGTCTAGTGCTCAGCACCACCACGTATGTCGCCACCTTCGCTGCAAGTCAAAACAAGGGTGGTCCGATAGACACGTTTGTCGCCCCCCATGGCCGCGTCTATTGCCCCCGAGGCCGCGTCTGTCGCAGCGTCCGTCGCAGACCACCCGACGCTAAAACGGTCATATCTCTTAGCTCTGAACTCTGATTTTGATGATCTTGGATATTTTGGAAAGCTTACTCAGAGGGCTACACAACCCACTAAAGAATTTGATCCAATTCGCAATATTGCACTCAAAGAGCCATCATAGTGTCCAAAGAACACCGAAAAATATTTCTCTCTTCATGAAGTTGATCAAAAACAACTCCAACACCTTTGCAAATGTGCTAACACCACCATGTGTAAACCGTCATGTGCTCGTGTGTTAGGATTTTAACAATTAATTTTTTGAGGCATTATTAGCTCTATCCAAATGTATATGCTCAATGAAATGTCACCTAGAGGCACATGTAGGAATAGAATTGATACAATAATTCCCCTCTTCATAGTACGGCTATGTATCCTATGTCATCCACACGCTCTATGGTGTCTTGGATGTAAAATGAAAATCCCTACATGATACCTTTGCCTTGAGCATCCATGATTTGGCTTTGCATCTTCATCCAACTCCATCACCATGGTAAGCACTTCATCATCCACACTTGATCATCATGCTTCACCATGCTATGTGCTAATCATCCTTTGCTACATACAATCTTAAGCACATGATTAGCACTCGGGCATTATCACTAATTACCAACACCAAACATAGAGCTTTCATATGGTTCATCCCATATGTGGAGACGACTCTCATAGATGAGCTTTCTCTTATCTCCTCCTGGTGCTACATATCCTGCAACCACAAAATTGATAATATCTGCATACCAGGGGTCAGATCTGGAGATTTGAAAGAGCATATCATCCCTGAGTGAATCGTTGATGGGCAGTTCCTGTGGATTTTCAAACTACATTCTTGACAAGTGATCAGCAACAAAATTTTCTACTCCCTTTTTATCTTTTATTTCTAAGTCAAATTCTTGGAGTAGTAAAATCCATCTTATTAAATGAGGTTTAGCATCTTCCTTAGTGAGCAGGTATTTAAGAGCAGCATGATCAATGTAAACAATTACCTTAGCTCCTACCAAGTAAGATCTAAACTTCTCAATAGCAAAAACAACAGCCAGTAGTTCTTTTTCAGTTGTTGCATAATTAAGTTGAGGTCCTGTCAAAGTTTTGCTAGCATAAGCAATTGTGTGATGCTTTTTATCCTTAGATTGTACTAGAACTGCTCCTACAGCATAATCACTTGCATCACACATGATTTCAAAAGGCAATGACTAATCCTGGGGTTGGATGATTGGTGTACAAGTGAGTGCTTTCTTCAAAGTTTCAAAAGATTTCAAGCATGCATCATCAAATTCAAAGGGGACATCCTTAGCCAAAAGGCTAGTGAGTGGTCTAGCAATATGAGAGAAATCTTTTATAAACCGACGATAAAAACCAGCATTTCCAGGAAAACTTTGTATCCCTTTCACATCCACAGGTGGAGGTAGTTGTTCAATTACTTCAATTTTAGCCCTGTCTACCTCAATTCCACGTTCAAACACTAAGTGTCCTAGCACTATGCCTTCTCTAACCATAAAATGATATTTTTCCTAATTAAGGACTAAGTGCTTTTCCTCACATCTTTGCAAAACCTTGTATAAATTTCCAAGACAATCATCAAAAGTTTTTCCATAAACAGAAAAGTCATCCATGGAAACTTCCATGATTTCTTCAATCATATCAGAAAATATAGACATCATACATCTTTGGAAAGAGGCAGGTGCATTACATAAACCAAAAGACATTCTACGATAAGCATAAGTTCCATATGGACATATAAAAGTGGTTTTGCTTTGATCATCAGGATGGATCAGAATCTAATGATATCCGGAATACCCATCAAGGAAACAAAAGAAAGAGTGATTTGCTAAGCGCTCTAACATTTCATCAATGAAAGGCAGCGAAAAGTGATCCTTCTTTGTTGCCTTGTTAAGTTTTCTGTAATCAATACACATCCGCCATCCAGTGATGGTTCTTTATGGAGTTAATTCATTCTTTTCATTTTTAACGACAACCATGCCTCCCTTCTTAGGCACAACTTGAACAAGACTCACCCACTCACTGTGTGGCACAGGATAAATAATCCCGGCGTGCAACAGCTTCAAAACCTCTTTCATAACCACTTCTCTCATCGTGTTTATTAAGCCTACGTTGGGGCTCCCTAGAAGGTATAGAATTTGGATTAGTAGGGATGCGAAGGGTGCAAAGAGCAAGGTTAATGCCCTTGAGATCTTGGAGTGAGTAGCCAAAGGTTGATCTATGTTTTTCCAAAATAGCTATCAAATGGAGTGTTTCTTCCTGAGAGAGTTTATCACTTATGATCACAGGACAATCCAGATCATTGTTAAGAAAAGCATAGCAAAGGCCAGGAGGCAAAGGTTTTAACTCAATGGGAGGTTCCTCAAGTAAATCTAGAGGATCTAGAGTTGGAGAGTGATTTTCTTCTTCCTCTACGAAAACTGAGCATCCTCTTCAAGATTGGGTTCCATTAAGACTTCAAGAGATCTTACCTTAACCTCTTCCATTGGGTCTGGATCAGGACAGGGTTCACTCTCAACAATTAGAGAGTGAGAGATTGATATAGGCACGTTAAGATTTTCCCCAAGACAAATATTTAATTTTTCTATCTGTCCTTCTTGAATAAGCCTTTCAAATGGTTGTCCTATCAATAGGTTAAACTCAATGATATCAAAGATATAAAAGCTGATGTGCGCATAAATTTTTTTCACCTGGATAGGTAGGACATACAAAATTCCCAAACTAGGAAGAATGTGTCCTGAAGGGCTTTTTAGCAACTTAGTTGTTGGGGTTAATGGCATGTACTTTAATAAATCATGAGCAAAAGATGTAGACATGATATTAACACCCAAAACTGGATTGTAAAGAGCATCAAAAGGGTCTCTATGAATTTGGCAACAAATAGAAGTAGAAGGTGAGTCTAAACGAATCACATCAGAGGAAAGCTCTGACTCTTCTAACCATTTGTGGCTTATCACAGACCTTTTGTTGTCTTTTTAAGGAAAGCTCTCTCAGTCAAGTCTAAAGGTTTTTCAAGAAAGGATGATTTTGAATTCTAAGGCTTCCTTACAGTATGATAATTCGAGGTATTACCGAATTCAGTAAAGTATTCATCCTCGAAATAAAAAATGATCTTTGAAATTTGAATTTCTTCAGCATCAGGATTTGAGGCAGCTAAAGGTAGTGATGGACTGGGTAAGAGTTCAGCTATCTAGAATTCTTTCTCTTCTAAAGGCTCTTGTGGTTTAGCTTCATACGTGGGAGTGGTTTGTGAAATCTTAAGAAGAAGCTCTTTTGCTTTTGGAGCAGGAGTGTGCAGAAATGATCCACTAGAAGCTAAATTAAGATATTTAGAAGTTTTTCTATTCAAACCCATATAAAAATGTTGAAGAATAGGGCCTGGTATGGATAGGGATGGACCAGAATGGATAAGGTTGTCAAAACGTTCCTAGGCAACAATTAGAGACTCATCTTCTTCTTGCGTAAAAGATAAAATCTCTAAGCGAAGGTAGACGATTTTGGAAACAGGAAAGAAGTCTAGGCAAAAGCTAGAACAAAGAGTCTCCCAATTCCCTTCCTTACTTGGTGCGGTTCGGTCATACCAAATTTTAGCTCTCCCCTTCAAAGAGAAAGGAAAAAGTTTCCATCTTAAGGTTTCATCAGACATGCCTTTAATGTGTAGGCATGCACATGTCTGTTCGAACTCGTTGAAGTGAGTATGAGGATTCTCATCTTCCTTGCCCGAAAAGGATTGTTTCTGGACCATTTCTATCAAACATGAACATAGCTCATAGCCATCTAAAAGGATAGGCTTAGTTCATTTCGGTAGCTTAGAGTCTACATCCGTGGGGTAGTGGTAAAGGTAAAGTGGAGTGGAATCTATAGTGCCTATAGAAGACTCTACAAAATCCATGAGGTAAGAGAGAAGGAAAGAATAAAAAGGAAAGATAAAAGTATAATACAAGATTAAGATAGACTCAAGATGAATTCGGCACCGTTCTCCAGCAACGGCAACAGAAATGCTTGTTGTTATATTTTATCCACACTCTAGTTATCCGCAAGCGCACAGATAAGATACCGATGTAGCACTTCATCGGAATGACCCAATTTTAATATTGAACCCAAAGGAACGGTTGTGATTTACTTGAGTCTGAGAGCTTAACCCCTGAGTAGCAGACAAGGACTAAGAAAATAGAAGTTAGGAGGGATCACTAAGGTTGTCTAGTTCTATTTTTTATCTTGATATGTTTATTAGAGTTCAACTGGGTAATTACTTTAGAAGAACACAAACAGAGTATGAACTTCTAAGTAACGAGGGTCCTGCTAGGCCTATAGACGGGAGGTGGACTATAGAAGATTCAACAAGGCTATAAGAGTCACCCCTGCAAGCTACAACCGATTCGGAATATAGGGTACATTTATGAGCAAACAAGTCTAAGCACCACACTTACACTACGAAAGCTACTCTACTCCTAGAGCGACTAGAAATAAACTACTCAAAAGAGAGTCACAGACCTAAAGAACAATAATAAATAGTGTTACTTACTTGCAAACAGAAGTTGATTACCAGAGTGATCTCAGACACAAGATCATGAAGAACTTGAATCCACAGGTACAAGGCGTAGAAGCAGCACCGACAAGCTGGCACTCCCACCAAATCTCTTCCCTTCCTCACTCTCTTCTAGTTCTAAGACAAGACTAGATTCTAAACCTAAACTAGAGGAGAACTAGTCTTCTTCTTGAAAGCTGGCTCTAGAGAGGTTATCCTTTCAAGGGACACCTCTCTTCCCTGATCCTGACTAGAAAATATGAATTATGAATTGAGGATGCCTCTGGGAGGGTCTTGGCTGCCTTATATAGCCCAGAGGGATGAACCGTGGCCTCAGATCAAACTGACCTTGAACATTGTTTGAGATGCGAACTTTAGGTCGGTGGAGCGCTGCCACGCGAAGGAGAGGATGGCAAGTGGGCCCAGGCCGGCCGGCCTATAGGTGGGGCCGATCGGCACCACATGTCAGCTCTCGGAGTCCCGCTTTGCTCTAGTGTTCTCTAGTGTCTTCTAGACCCATCTAGTGCGGTCGTCCGATCGGTTTGGACGAAAAATCATGACATGGTGGTTATCTCTTGATTCCAATTTCTGTTTATTCTATTTAATCCCTGAAAAATCATAATTCACCAAAACTCGTGGAATATTGTCAGTTTAAACCCTGTTCTATGGTGGTGATTATATTTATACCCTTTTTCAAGTTTTATTGATGGTTTATAATATGAGTTAATTACCATCAACAAAGGGCAAGTCGAGTGATGACTTGGCGCCGATGGACCAAAGCAACGGTGATGAAGTGAAGTCAAGATCGATGAACTAATACAGTCACGTGATGATATGAAGTGGATCATATCATTTGTGATTGGTTGGTGCATGTGTTGCATCAACAATGGAGGAGGTGAAATGGAATGCGCATGGCAAAGGTATACTTATAGGGCATTTTATTTCACCGGTCATAGGTGTGTAGAGAAGTTTATGACCGGGTTTAGGATAGATGGCCGTCCTATCAAGAGGGGCATACTTGTTTAAATATCGGGCATCTAGTGCCACTTGAGCGATCTAACTTTGCATACATATTATGATCGAGTGGCATGGTGAAAAGAGTGCTAATCCTTTGGAAAATGTTTGTGAAAAGCTAACAAATGTGCACAAGGTGGTGATCACTTGGTGGTGTTAGCTTATTTGCAAAGGTGGTGAAAAAGGTGAAGAAGAGGAGGTGAAACCAAGCTCGGTGTGCTGCCTGGGTGGCACCGCCACCCCTAGGGCGGTGCCCACCTAGAGGCCGAGATGGAGGAGTTGGCTGGTGCCCTAGGGGGGCACCGCCACTGCCTGTCTGGTGGCACCGCCACCTCTAGGGCGGTGCCCACCAGACCGAGGCCGAGAGCGAGCAGAAGAGCAGGGGCACCGCCATGACTAGTGTGCACCGCCATGGGGAGGGTGGTGGCACCGCCATGGGGTGTCTGGTGCACCGTCATGGCACCACCCCTTTTTGGCAGAGAACAAGGGAAGGCGAGGGGGTCATCGCCATGGTCACCACCATGGTGATGGCGGTGCACCGCCCTATTTTTCCAGAGGCTAGGGAGTTCACGTAGTTGGCAGGAGGGTCACTGCCACCCATATGGCGGGGCACCTCCCCAAGCTGTCCGGTGACCAAGACTAGTTTCTAACTGGTGGAATTCGACCATTGGGGAGGGCCAATAAGGACGCGCCTACAATGCCCAGAAATATGCCCAAATCTTTCATTGTACAATTTCAGCAAAACTTATTTTATTATGTCAAGCTAATCTATTCTCTGAGTAGTAATCAACAATCTCGACAATACTCCAAAATCCTGTGCAGCTAGCAAGCCAAACACCGCTGAAAATATACTAGTAACAGATATCCTACTTAATTGATTATGTGAACTCAGAGAGGAACCCATCACCAATTAGAGGACAGCTGAGTTTTGGGTCACCCCTCATGACAACAGTAGCCCAGCAGCAGCAGATCGCTTAATTCTTCCTCAAACAATATAACCGAGCCAATAAATAAATGATAACAATTGCGGCCAGGATTCCGATTAATACCCAGCAGCACACAGCAGTAGCAATCACGATGACCAAAAGCTAGGATGATCCAACAGTAGTGGTAGATGGTGCCAAAAATACTCACGACAAATATGGACCAAACAATATAATTCGGACAAGTAAACTCAATCTGTTTGATCAACCAAAGACAAGCGGTAGCAATAATAGAATACTCGGCTTACAAACTTGAGATAGATGCAACCCGAGCAGCAGCGATGTTTTTCCACCCGTGCTTTCGAAGAACACAATCAGAAGATGGGGAACTCTAAGAATTCCAAGCGACGTACCCAAGCTATAGCAGCTTGATTACGCACACCATGCAGATCCACAAGAATCCAAAAGATAATCTTCAAGATGAAGAACCTGATGGGAATACCATCTAGGGTTTTCACAAGCGGCGGCTCGACAAGAATAACTCCAGAGTAAAATCTAATCTAATTTTTACACAGCCGGCCCTAGGCCATATATGTGCTCACAGACACAGACACCAGGACTCCTGGTTGGACTTAGTCGAAGACATTGGGTTCGACCAGCACACATGCATGCAGGAACCATCACGTGGCTGACTGGACCTCAACAAACCAGACTAAGCTAATTAAACAAATGGCTAATATGGAATGTGACCTGAATAATACTCTCGTACACTATAAATTGAATTAAATATTCTAGCTCCAATAGGGAGTTTAGCTATCCTTAATAAAGAGCACCGATCATCATTCAACTTGGAATAAAATACATAGCACCCGATGTGTAGTCCGACTTGATCCCACAAAGCATGGAACCAATCTGCACGAATTGCTTCTCATATGTTTGCGCAAATTAACTCCATGAAAAATTAGCTTGGTTGACATCATAGCTGTAGAAGATAGATCTCCTTCCTTCATCATGTTTTGCCTTATATCAAATGAAAATGCACCAAGCTTTATGAAAGAAGGATATTTCATATTGTTAGCTAATAAATCACCTGAAATATTAACTTGCGGAGCCATGGGCTCATCAAGGGCACCGCCGTGTCCGGTGCCCTCGCAGAAACCAGCAACTTTGCTCCAACGACTCTATTTGGCTTGGGGGCTATAAATAGAGGTGGAGCTCGGCCTTGGGCTGGTTGCTGAGCACCCTTAAGCCTTGGTGGCTTGTGTAGGTGTGCTTGGATGTCCTTTAACTCACTTGTGCTTGCAAGAGTGTGATCCGATTGCAAGTGAGTGTGATTCTAGTGTGTTGCATCGTGAGGTTACATCGAGTGGCACTAGGTGATCCAGTTGCAAGCTGATGGTGCTTGTTACTCTTGGAGGTTGCCACCTCCTAGATGGCTTGGTGGTAGTCTTCATTGAAGCACGCAAAGAAGATTGTGCGGTGCTCTGGAGAAGTGATTGTGAGGGGTACTGTGCTCACCCCGCGGGAGCCGTGAAGAGCAACTCTAGTAGAGCGGAACACGAAGGGAGACAAGTGGTCTGACCAGGTCAAGTGCTAGAGCTTGTGGTAAACACTCCATGTGAGAGAGTGTGACTTGTGGGTCACCACTAGCAAGAGGACCGGTGGCAACCTTGGAGCTTGTCTCAACGGGGACTAGCATGTTAGCAAACACGTGAACCTAGGGATAAAAATCACCGTGTCAACATTGTCTTCATCATTGTCTCGGTGGTTTGCATTCTGTCCAACACAAGCTTGTATTTACATTTTATCCATTGTGCTTGTGTAGTTGCTCGTGTAATTAGTTAGCTTGTGTAGCTTGCTAGTTACCTTCTTGCTTGTATAGCGTAGAAGTAGCTCTTGCGTGACTAATTTGGTTTGAGCAACATTGTTAGTCACATTGCCTAGTTTGTCTAGCTAAGTAATTTATGCTCTCTAATTTGGCTTGTGTAGCCTTGTTGTTGAGCATTGCTAGTGAGCTTAGGCTTTGTGCGCTTTGCATCACTAGATTGTGTAGGTGCTCCCCGGTTTGCTTGAAGTATTAGTTGTACAGGTTTGTGTGACTTTGTAATCTAGAATTGGTTAGGTGAGCACTAGTTAGCTCAGCACCTTTGTTGCCTAATTAGGATCTTAATAAGGTGTTGTGTACTTAGATAGAGGGGTGTAGCCTTGGCTAGACGGATAGTTTTAATTTTGTACTTATCTTGGTTAGTCGACGTGATTATTTTTAGAAAGTACTATTCACCCCCTCTAGTCTGTCATCTCAACCCTACACCGTACCCTTCCTTCTTGCTGGGAGAGCGAGGAAATGGGAGGGGTTTGTAGAGCGCCACGATCGATGGTCGGTGGCATCCTTTTCGAAGGCTGGTGCTAGAAGGTGAGTTGCGAACAGGGGAGGATGAGGTGTCATGGAGGCTGGCTCCGTGATCATGCGACCTGGGTTTTACCTATGCCTGAGTGGCATAGGTATCCGCAATGGCCGTTGATCAGGGGAAGGTTCACACCACTGCCATGGGCCGTTAGAGTGTGTAGGCAGCGAGTCAGTTCTCCAGCGAGAATGTTCATCGCTCCCTGGCCGCTGAATGATGGACCCGGAGCATTGTTTGTCACTATGCCCAGTCATGGCATCAAGATGACACGGCGAGATGTTCTATGCCGGGGGCTGCTTCACCCTTCTCTCCTTCATGCGTTCTT
This sequence comes from Saccharum spontaneum, assembly GCA_022457205.1. NCBI lineage: Eukaryota > Viridiplantae > Streptophyta > Magnoliopsida > Poales > Poaceae > Saccharum > Saccharum spontaneum. The sequence continues at coordinate 39,520,109 of CM039590.1, read as the reverse complement.
TAGTTTTGGGGGGTCACAACGCCATGAGGGGGTCTTTAAGGTGTTCTTTTCCACCTTATCCGACCACGCTCGCAACTCGCACCCCTAGTGGTGTCATCCTCAAGGTGGTGTTGGGTCTTTCCCTTTCCTGTCTTCCGCGGGTTGGCCGCACATGTAGTGTTCGTACCTATGGAATATAATTTTAGAACTTTATATTCCTACCTTGAGGTCGTGCTGAGCCCTAGAGACGCGAGGTCTAGCTCCGGGGCTTTGTACTCAAAGTTAGGTCTTCCGTGCAACACAAGCTTGTATTTACATTTCATACATTGTGCTTGTGTAGTTGCTCATGTAATTAGTTAGCTTATGTAGCTTGCTAGTTGCCTTCTTGCTTGTGTAGCATAGAAGTAGCTCTTGCGTGACTAATTTGGTTTGAGTAACCTTGTTAGTCATATTGCTTAGTTTGTGTAGCTAAGTAATTTGCGCTCTCTAATTTGGTTTGTGTAGCCTTGTTATTGAGCATTGCTAGTGAGCTTAAGCTTTGTGCGCTTTGCATCACTAGAATGTGTAGGTGCTCCCCAGTTTGCTTGAAGTATTAGTTGCACAGGTTTGTGTGACTTTGCAATCTAGAATTGGTTAGGTGAGCACTAGCTAGCCCGGCACCTTTGTTGTCTAATTAGGATCTTAATAAGGTGCTTGTGTACTTAGATAGAGGGGTGTAGTCTTGGCTAGACCGATAGTTTTAATTACGTACTTATCTTGGTTAATCGACGTCATTATTTTTAGAAAGGACTATTCACCCCCTCTAGTTCGCCATCTCAACCCTACACGTGGTATCGGAGCTAGGTCTCTCATTTTTGGTCTTCATCGACCCAAGAGGATGGCGTCTAGTGGGCTAAATGTTTGTGAGACACACATTTTTTATGGCACAAACTTTGCACTTTGGAAAAATCATATGCTTGATCATTTTCGTGCAAAGGGACCTAAGTTTTGGTGGGAACCATAAAAATCTCACCAAAGCTCACATGCTCATGTCTTGGACCATAAAAATCTCACCAAAGCTCAAAAGTTTCTCTATGAACTTGATGCACATGCTTGTTGTTATCTAATGGATGCTTTGAGCTTTAATTTGATGAAAAGGATAAACTATGTGGCAACCGCTCATGAGATAGGAATCAATCAAGCACACCTTTGGTGATTCCTCCATATGGGATGATAGCAAGCTTAAGAAGGAGGAACCCAAGGAGGAGGTGCAAGAGTGTGTTGAGCATAGCCACAATTCGGTGATTGTGGAAGATTGCTCCACCTCATGGTCAAGTGATGATGATGATCATTCTATCACAAGTTCACTTGACAAGATTGATGATGATGCCTCAAGTGGTGCACATGATGATGGTACCTATTGACATTTCTTAACACAATCACCATGAATGGAGGTCTTAAGTCCATCCCTGGTAATGGTGTCAGAAATGCTTGTTGACATTCCCTAGCATCACTACTAGAATTGGTTTATCCCAGCAGCAATACTAAGGAAGGTCAATCGATAGGTCATAACGTTTATAGAGATTATCCACAAGTGCACGGATCTATCGTTGTAGCATTTCACCCGGAAGTATTATCAGAGTATCGTTATTTCTATTTTCCTATAGGAAGGCTTGGTAGTAAGAGTTCTAGCATGGATATGAGCAAGATAGACATATGTGCATAACTAACCAGATGATCATACAGGGGTAAACAGTAGTAGTGTAGATATGAGCAAGATAGACATATGTGCATAACTAACCAGATGACATAGCAACAACTATATTGATATGATGAAGACATGACTTTTGGAGAAAAGATATTTCTTTATTTCTCACCAAATTCTTCTCCAAGGAGCCAAGCACTCTGAGGTAGCTCTACTACTCCTCTACACTACTTCTACTAAGTGTTGACGGTAGATAAGTGTCAACTTTAACCGTCAACGAAACATGAAAAAGGACCTAAAAGCAAATACCACATACAAATAGGGGGTTCACTGAAAGAATTTCATGAGTTTTGGTGAATGTCTATTTCTGCAGGGTATCAGCTGAAAAGAACCAAGGAAGGCCCACATGTCATGTTTACATAGAGAGAAAAGACCCACGCACGTGAAGGAAGACTCTAGAAGACACGAGAAGACACCAAAATGAACGGGAGGCCGATCAGCCACGGTGGTAGGGCACCCGCCCTACCTTCCTGGGTGCCCGCCCACCTACGTGGACCAATTGCAGATCATGCCTCCACCGCCTTTGAGGATCAATAATCACCGTTGATTAAAGTTGGTTTGATCCAAGGGCTGTCGTGCATCCTAGGGGGCTATATAAATAGCCCTATACCCTAGGGTTTCATTCATTATTCATTGATCAATTCATTCAGTTGATTGAGAGGTGTCCCTTGAAAGGATAACCTCTTATTCATACACCAAAAGGATTAGGTCTAGACTCTCCAATGTAGTAGCTAAGAGAGAGAGGGGGTCGAGTTGGGCTCTTGCTCAAGGTTCCAGATCTAGTCTTGGAGGCTTGGTAAAGCATTGTATCTTCACTTCAACGTTTTGTAAGACTTATACTTATTCTCTTATCTACATGGCTATGCTTACTTTGAATATATCTTGCTAGTTGAGTTTATCAATGCTTTTGTGTGCTAGTTCATAGAGCGCTTAGCCTTCTAGTTTGTTGAGTAGGCTAGGTAGCCGAGCTTCTGTAAGTGTGGTGCTTACACGATGCTCTACCTGTGAATACACCATGTTCCCTGGTTGTATGGTAGTTATGGGAGGTGACAGCCCCGTCCATATTGAATCGAGCAGGTTCTTAAATTGTAGGACCGTAGTCACGTCAGTAGAGCTATCTTTTGTGGTACTCTTTCCTGTCTAGTGGCGTCCCGAAGTGCACAAGAGTAAGGTAATTCTTAACATAGTTGGGTTTACTTTAACCATGTGATAAGAGTATCATAGGAATCTACCTCACCTGTTGATCTCCCAAGTTAACTAGCTTATCCTTGATGACCTATCCCTTGTGTGTCTTATTGCATAACTCCTATTATTACTTTTATCCCCTGCTCTAGCTGTGCTGGTATAGTAGTCTTTCCATTGCTATTCATTAAGTCTTTACTCCATTGTTTCCTTGTGGTAAAATATAAATAATGATACCTAGAATACTCCCGGTAAAATGCTACAATGGTATATTCTGTGCGCTTGCGGAATCCTTCATATTTTTTTGCACTTAATAAATACCAACAAGCATTTTTGGCGCCGTTGCCGGGGAAACAATTAGCGTAAAGATTTAGATGATCAACATACCACTAGCTTTAGTAGGATTACCCCTTGTTTTGTTGAGTGTGGAAGAGACAGGACATCATATGCCATTTCAACCTTCCGGCAAGATTCCACAGGAAAAGAAAAGATTCCACAAAAGAGACATTGAAGAACCCTGCCATCTCATAGGTTTGTGAATACACATATATATTATTCTAACCATGTGTAGATTGGAGAAAAGGTCGTCGTCACAAGAATTCAAATTACATCTCAAGTGACAGACATAAATGCTGCACCACTCACAAATTCCATCCATCTTGCGAGTCATGGTAAGTATGATCAAGAAAGGTGAGATAGTCTTGCTCATGGACTTTAAACTTGATGAGTAGTTATCTCTTTAATTTTTGCATTCCATTGCATGTTTACTTTTAACAATCCATGCATCCACTCTATTTAGTTTAATATGTTTTCTCATTCACTGCATGTTTAGTCCCTTGCATGCATCCATATCATTTGCATCTAAAAAGAAAAAGAAAAAAATCCTCACCATGATCATGCTTTGACATCTCAATTTGAGTAAATCTCTATAATGCTTTCATGCTACCTTTATCTGCTATAGTATGCTTTGGTTTGGAAGTACTAGCTATACTTCTAGAGGCTTTTAAATTAAGCGTGGTGCTTAGGTTAAATAGCCTTCCTTAATTAAATTAGACATGGAGTCTAGTTGGTTATTGAACTAAAAATTACTAGTGTAGACATTGGTTATTTTGTTGGACTAACCCCTGCAGAAAATTCACAAATATAATTTGGGCCCCTGCAGAAAATTCACAAATATAATTTGGGTAAGTCAAGGGATGAACTCACATCAGGGATGAAGCAAGGCATATGTTGAACTCTAACAACTTCATGCAAAAGACACGGCTCATTCATCATTCATGGAAGAACTATAAGTATCAAATATCACTCCCTTTGTCTTTTGCTACAAGTTACCTTTGCCTTGAACCATGTTAGAGTGCCATGAAATAAAAAAATGTAAAAATAAATAAATAAAACCTATGCTAAGAGTCACTCAAAAGCTATATTTTTATTAGCATAGATGTAATTCAAATAAATTGTGAACACTAACCCCTACATTAAATTTGTTGCAATCCTTTGGGTATGTGTCCACTAACATTTTATAGGAAAGAAAGAACTTATGATGTGCCTTCTCATAGTTTGGCATGAACTTGCCAAAGCACCACTTTAGTAATAGAATAAAGGAGACGAGTGTCGTACAACAGGATCGACATTAATAGCACTCACTCAAAGGAAGCGGATAAACAAAGAGACATGTCATGAGCAATGTTGAAGATATCCTAGCATTGAGTCTTCCAAAAACTCAGGCAAGGATGTCGATGAGAAGCAAAGTGCAACTCACCTCAAATCAGCAAATCTGAGGCCTGCTCTCATTATCTTTGAAGACACCACCTTGCATCTCAGTAGAAGGACAAGAATGATGATGCCATTATAAGCATGGCATGCATCCTTGTGTCAACAAAACATCAATCAAGGGTTAACTGCTGGCTAAGTTCTAAAACACCATAAACAACTACGATTGCAAGATGATGTCCTCAAAGCCATTGGAGATAAAGCCTACATGCAAATACCGATGAAGTTCCTTTCTCGACCATCAAGATGGATGTCGTATCATTAATTGAATAATTCTTCGCCATGCTACTAGAAGACCATCAAGGGGAACTCAAGTCTGCATCTCTAATGAACACTAATTCATTGACCAAGACTTAACAAAAATCAACAATGGGTGATGAAGAAAGAAGGGCATGGAACTATCTGCATCATCATCTCCTGGATCGGATAATCCAAAGAAAAGCTAAATGTAAGGGAGAAGTCTTGCTCAACGGACCTAAAATCATGAGCCCTCACCGACAGGAAGAACAATGTCTGAGGACGTGAAGTTACAACACACTCTGAGGGATGCTTCAACATTCAGACTTGACTTCAAGTGTCGAGCGATAGCAAGGTTCAAGCTTGGGGGAGGAAGGCCGATGACTCCTCTAAAGATGATCCAATAATGCTCTTCCTCCTCTCAAGCTCTCGTCGCTCTAACACGCTGAGAAGAAATAATGAGTGGAGCAAAAGGTCTGAACACAATTCAAAAAGAAAAGAAGAGGAAGGAGAAAGAAGGAGTCTCTAGAAGACAAGATGCTTATGAACAAGTGAACTGAGGAAGGCAAGCTTCAAGCAGAAGGAAAGGACCACCAAAAGACATCTACCCTACATCACATGGTGTCATCATGCCCCAGTGAGAAAGGTAACATCTTAAGGTAAGTGGTCATTATTTAAAAAAACTTTACCTTGACTCTGGTATACATACAAAGAAAGGAATAAACATGTTTCAGTTACAACTTGATTGATTCAACCTGACTAAATCAACATGTCTTGTTTCTTAAGCTTGTTCATAACACCACTCTCTAGATGTCATAGGCATAATTAAAAGAGCTAAATATTGCAACTTTGGGAGATGATTGTCTTAATCCTAAAAAGTTTGATACACTTTGACAATCCTTTCATTGGTTAAGCAATTCCACTCTTTTTATCAAAAGTGTTTGAATGCTACATCCATGCTCATCCTTTTGATCTTTCCACCCATAAAATAAACAATGCATGCAATATCTTATCATGATCAATGTGCCTAAGGTTAAAATGAATAAGGTTTTGGTTCTGTTGGTGTTTTTCCACCAATAGGACCCATGCACTTGATCTCTACCTTGCTTTGCAAGAAGGACACACTTTGAGCAAAATTTAGGGGAATTGTTGATTTCCCAAATCCTACAAGTGAACGTTCTGAACCTGCAACATGCACACTGAGCAAGATGCTGCCAACTTCCTGATGAGGACATCGCCACGCTGGACACACTGACGCTATGGTCTTTCCCAAGTTGCAATTCGTCCCCAACTCAGCTGCCACGTCACCCTCGGATTCAGCAGACACGTCGTCACTGTTTCGGTCATAACTCTCTCATACGACATCGAAACGGGGCGTTCTTGGATGCGTTGGAAAGGGACGACGACGCCGTCGTTTTGGATCTGGTCCCAGCTCCAGAAGGTCCGTGGATCATTCTGTGTGACCACGGCAAGGTGCTACGTCACCTATTTGGGCCAACTTGGCCATGTATCGTGTCGGGCCTTAAGCCCAAGTTGTGGGCGCCCAACCCCTGGCCGTCCTCAACCCTAGGTCGAGTCTTAGACTATAAACACAGCCGCCGCCGCTGCTAGACAATTGGGTTTTGTTTAGAGTTTAGTTTTCCATCGAGAAACTGAATCGTTCATTGTAACTGTGGTGACAAATCCTTTTACAGTGATCCAGGGCCCCTGTTCTTGATCTCCTCCACTGTGTCGATTAGTCCTTTGGAACCGAGTTCTTGAACCCTCAATTGATATTCGCATCATTCATATTTGCAATTTCAGATTGCGTGTTTTACCTTCTTGCTTGTGTTCTTCGATTCGCTTGCAGGAAAAGCCTTCTTGGTGAGGTCAATCAAGTTGTGCTTGGTAGATAACCAACGGAGCAGTGGTGTAACGGTTGCAGGGTTCGAATCGTGTCTGATTTGAAGCCGGATCGCCAACGTCGAGATCTCCACAAGTCGAACTTACCGGTTACCTCTCGGAAGATCAGGCCTGTATCTCATCACTTCCACTACTAATGCTTCACTTCAAATTGATGGACAAGCAAAGAACATGGGTGACAACATCCTCGAAACCACCATCTAAAGAGGCGTTGTCATTAATATCTCCATCATTGGGGTTAGATGATGCATTTAAGGAGTGAACATGCCGAGAAGTCTTGTTTGGCGGACTTAAATCACCGAACCCTTGCCAGGGAGGTAAACTTGGTAGTTATCCATATTTTCCTTTCCAATATTGCATTAATTATTTTTCCTTTAGCATATTACTTTTCTATATTCACATAATCAATTCCTACTGCATATTTACTTTATTACACCTATATTAAAAAACAAAATAAAAATGTTATTGTATTGCATCCTAAAAATGCTAAGCCCCACGTGGATAATTCTGTGGCGTGTAACAACCTATAGGGATAATCACCGTGGTGGCTATTGACGATCCTTAAGTATCAAATTTAATTGTCAACTAAACATGGAAAAGGATCAATATGCACTAGACATCTAGAATTAGGGTTTTATCTGACAGAATTCCATGAGTTTTGGTGTTTGTCTATTTCTGCAGGGGGTTATCAGAAAATACGGAGAGAAGGCCCACACGTCGGGTTTACATAGAGATATTAACATGTGCGCTAATTTTCTATCATCTAGAAGACTCCAGAAGACACGTGAACGAACGGGAGGCCGAACGGGGCCCAGCCCAGGGCGCCCGCCCTAGGGTTTGGGGCGGCCGCCCTACTCCCGTGGCCAATCAGCGTCAACTTCGCGGATTATGCTCCACCGACCTAAAGGATCAAGGAAAACCGTGCGATTAATGTCGGTTTGATCCGACGGCCCACGATCATTTGAGGGGGCTATATAAGCAGGGCCTCTCCACCCCAGGGGGGAGGAGAAATCATTATCAGAGGAAGCCATCAAGTTTAGGGTTTAGAAACTCTCTCCCGCAGAGAATTAGATTTAGCTACTCCCAATTCTTTCAAGTTTTATAGGATTGATTAGTTAGAATTAGAGAAGTAGGGCCTAGCGCTCTGGATTTCGGATCTTCGTCAATAAAGATTTGTATTATTTCATATCTTTCTCTACGACTTTATTCTAATTGCATTATGTCTTTATTTATTATGTTCCTAGTTTGCTCTAGTTCTATAAGTGATATAGTTATGATTGATGATGAGTTCATGCATGAGTTTGCAAAGCGCTTAGCTCTTTTCACGTGGGAGTTAAGTGGTAGATCACATGTAGGCGTGGTGCTTAGATGTTATTTACCTGCAAATGTATCCTATTGGCCGGGTCGTGTGGTAGTTCGCGATGGTGACAGCTTCGTTGATTCTTATATAGTCCACCCTCCGTTGATAGGACAGGCAGAATTTGTATTGCGGAGTAAGTCTTGCTATGTTCTGATTTACTTTAGCAATGTTCCTTATACATGAATGAAGAGTTTTTTGTGCTATATATGATCTTGTAGATGCTTAGAGTAGATTATGACTTAGTAAATAGTAGATACTTAGAATCCATTCTCTTGCTAGTCCGACGTCACCTTACATTTCTGTGGAGTAGTCTATTTCTAATCGCTGTGTTATTTACCCATGAGCTTATATTTCATTATCTTTATTATTATGGCTTACCCCCTGCCAAAGCAAGTGACTGTGTGACGAGTTTCTCAGTAGTAATCATGTTCTTGCAAGTTTATCTCTAGTCTAAGCCTTGATAGATTTTACCCCTGTTTTCGCTTTCGCCGTTCTCTTAAGCAAAATTATAAATAACGATACCTGGAATACTTATCCTGGTGAAATGCTACAATGAGGTATTTTATCTGTGCGCTTGCGGATAGAATAGATTATTTTCTAGAGAGCCTTTATGTTTATAAATACCTTAGTACGCTCTAGCACCATGCTAGGGATGACAACCTAGTATTCAAGTGGTGTTAGCTAGTGTCAACAAGCATTTCTGGCGCCGTTGCCGGGGAACGGTAAGGAAAGTCAGGAAGTCGGTCAAGGTTATTCAAATAAAATTTTAGACTAGACTATTGAGAAATAATTGCATAACAGCTACTATATAAATGAGAAATCATAGCAAGGCACCTCTGCTTTGGCAGGTTCACCCTGTTGTTTTCCTATGTTTATATTTTTTTTACAGGGTATATCCGGATTGACTTTGGTGAATTAAATTCTTCATCATCAGAACCAAAGCAATCAAGGAACAAGAAGCTAGCTACCAATTGTTGAAGTGATGGCACAGAAGACCTTACAGGAATTTTCTGCCCCAAGTCTTGAGAACATTCTTACTGGTCCAAGATTTGAAGTAGAAGAAGGAGTACCTGAGTTCGAGCTCAAGTCAAACCTCATCAACTTGGTGCAAGCTACACAATTCAGTGGGAAGGCACACGAAGATGCTAGTGCACATTTGCAGAACTTCTTGGAGATTGGAAGCACAATTAGCATCAACGGAGTTGACAAAGACGTCATACTACTTCGCCTCTTTCCATTTTCACTAGAAGGGAAGGCGAGGAAGTGGTTCTACACCAATCAAGCAAACATCAAAAATTGGACGAACCTGTCAGATGCCTTTCTATCAAAGTTTTTCCCTATAGGCAAAACAGCTGCCTTAAGAGGAAATATTGTCAGTTTCCAACAGCAGAAGACAGAAACCATTCCAGAAGCATAGGAGCGTTTTCAAGGATACATATCAGATTGTCCTCACCATGGAATGGCCAAATGGTTACTTATGCAGACCTTTTATCATGGATTAACCCAAAAGTTTCGTGAGTGCCTAGATGCATCTGCTGAAGGATCATTCTTGGAGTTTACAATTGGAAAAGCAGAGACACTTTTGGATAAGATAGCAGAAAACCAAAGCTGGTTCCAAGATGAGACTCAACATTATCATCAAACTGAAGAAATACCAGAAGAAGTAAAAGCACTATCAACTAAGATGGAAGATTTGCTCCATTGGATTGACCAGAGGGCCAAGTTCAAAGAAGATCAAAAGGCTATAGAGACAGTATACAAATATCAAACCACCTCAAGTCAACCCAATAGCAAAGGTATGAATTCAGGTAATATTCTCAAACAACCTTCATTAAAGGAGATAATTGCTCAACAAACTAAAACTAATGATGAAGTCAAACAAAGGCTAGATACAAATGAATCATTTTTAAAAGATATACACAATAAAATGGATTTTCTATTAACTGCCTTTGATGAGCAAAACACTCTTAATAAGAGGGTAGAGCTTAAGCTAGCTGCTGTCTTGCCTGTTGCCACTAACCTTGAGCAGGTAAAGAACATAACTACTAGAGGAGGGAGATCTACCAGAGATCCCCCACACCCAAGAGAGAAGCAAAAAACACCAGCTCCAGTGCAACCAGCAATGATAGAAGAAGAGAGACCAGTTGAAGCAGAAGATCTGCTACAACCATCAAGAACTGGAGAAATGAGGAAAGATTTTCACGACACCAACTATTTGCCATTTCCCAGAAGAAACAGAGGACTACAGTCGGATGAGCAGTTTGGTAAGTTTGTAGAGGTCATTCAAAAGTTATATGTCAACATACCTCTACTTGATGCCATACAGGTACCCACATATGCGAAGTACATTAGAGATATTCTTAACAAAAAGAGGCCACTGCCCACCACTGAGGTAATCAAGCTGACAGAAGAATGTAGTGCGGCCATCCTCAACCAACCACTAAGGAAGAAGAAAGATCCAGGATGTCCTACCATTGATTGCTCAATCGGAGACCAGCACTTTAACAATGCACTTTGTGATCTCGGAGCAAGTGTCAGTGTGATGCCAGCATCAGTCTACAAGAAGCTTGAACACACAACCCTAGAACCAACATTAATGTGCCTATAACTAGCAGATCAATCAGTTCGACACCCGATGGGCATCGCTGAAAATATCCCAGTCAGAATAAGAGATTTCCTTGTGCCAGTAGACTTCGTGGTACTGGACATGAACCCCGACTCAAAAGTGTCCATCATCCTTGGAAGGCCATTTCTGAGCACCGCCAATGCCCACATTGATGTCAGTAAGGGAGAAATCAAGTTCAGCATAAACGGACAAGAAGAACACTTCACATTCAAGCCCAGACCAGAGAGACTCTACAGTGGAGGAGGTTCACGAAGAGAAACCACTAGAGACACCATCTCCAGAGGAAGGCAATTTAGAAGTTTAAAAAGATTTGGAGGTCCAGCTTGGGGGACCTAAAATTCCCAAACCCTCGCCGGGAGGTAATTCGGTATTTATCCACATCATTTAATTTTTTGCATAATTAATTCTTGCATTAGTCATACTCATCCATAGCATTATTATAAAAATCAAAAGTCCCATATAAATAATATTTGTGGTGTGTAAAAACCCATAATTATTAATTATTGTGGAGGCACAAAAAAATTTTCCATGATCATTTTTTTAGTTTCAATTCTCATAATTTTTCCTTCATTATATTTATTTATAGCAATCTTCTAGAAGCATGACCCACATCCTTTGGTCCCATATGTCATACACTACACCTCACATACATCATAACACATAATTTCACCCACCAACTCATCTCCACTTAACCAGACAACTTCCACCGACCAACCACCACCTATGCAGCATTATTTGGCGTAGGAGTGAAGCATGTGAGGGAGTGGGAAAGTTTTAGCCACAGAGGGCACTCAAGTGGGGCGCCCGCCCTGTTGGCCAGGGCGCCCACCCTGCCCCCAGCTCCAACTATAAAAGGCCACCTCTCTACCTCATTCTCATCCCACACACATTCCAGAAAACATATGCAAGCTTGAGCTCTCGACTTTCAGAAGAAGAGATCTAGTGGGAGAGTAAGAAGGAGAGTGGAAAGGGAAAGAAAGAGTGGAAGAGAGTTTGGAAAATTTTTGAGATAGAGAGTGAGATCACCTAGTAATTAGTGTTCCCGCTGTCCCAAGCGGAATTAAAAGTTGTTTAGGGGGAAGTGCTGCTAAAATTTATAATTCTCTCGGACGACTAACCCCTGGACGACTGACTTCTCGGACAGCTAACCACTAACATATTTTTCTCACATATTTCCACGAGTTTCTGTTTGTCCCTATTATTCTACAGGATGTTTAAGAAAGTAAAGAGCGCGGCCAAGTCTCTCAGGAGTGGTACGAGGAGTTCGTCTCGACTCTCCTCACGCCAGTCGGAGATGAGTGTCGATCCGGCACCTCCGCAAGCTCCATCGTCTTCGTCGGGCGCACCAAACAAGGTCCTACTCAAGATAGGAGACCTTGGGCTCAGGAATCGCAGGGAGAAGGAGATTCTCCAGCAGTTGAAAAACAAGACATTCATTCACACTCCCACCATCGATTTCGCCTTACTCCAAGAGACAGCACCGGTGAACCGGAGAGCTCCACAGCGCGCGGCATCCGCAAGGATGGCCACCCATCAGGAACATACATGGCAAGGAGCTGATCCCGGGCCAGAAGAGGCAGCACATCTGCACTATAATGATTACAACCCCAGAGTTCTTCAGGACCCATGGGCGCGACACGTCCAGCCAGAAGAACCACCACAAGAGACATGGCCGGAGGGACAATATCACCAGTGGGAGAACCCGCCTTTTACAAGAAGGTACTCCACTGACCCATATGGAGCTTCAGGGTCTAGGCCCCAGCCCTAGTTTGATACAGGAAGATACTCCGACGCCTCCTATGCCTTCTCGGGGGACTACTACTAAGAGACTGCCGCCTTCTACACCCGCACCGACAACACTCTCCTCGACATCCGCACTACGCAAGCAGAGCACGGAACACTCCTGGAGGAGCAACAAAAATGGAACCAGGAGCAAGCCACTAGAGTGCAAGCAATAAGGGAAGACACCACAACCTTGAACAACAACGTCACGACCATGCTGCGCTACTTCAACATTGAGTGAAGAGAGCCACGACAACAACCAGCTTGGGGGAGTTCCTCCCCAGTTACCGAGTGAGTTTTAATTATTTTTCCTATTTACTTTTCAGTTTTTCTTTTTCTGTTTTAGATATTTATATCTTAAAAAAACTTAGAAAACCCAATAAATATTTTCTTTCTTAATTTACTGCATTCCTAAAAAATGAAAACCAAATAAAAAGAGTGTGTAGATAAGTGTGCTTTATTTTCCTGTTTAGTTCAATCTCTAGACATAAATGAAGAAAATCCAAAAATATGTATGATGGAAATGATGAACAGTTGCTCTGTTTACTTACCTTCAAGTGCCTAGCTTTTATATTAGAGTTCTCCCAAGACTTGCTAAAATCTGAAATTTACTATCTGTGGGAACATGAGCCTAAAACTAAAGTCCAGGTAAAAGATAAGACATGATATAAAGTTTGAGCTGCTGTTTATCTTGTTCTTACAACACTAAGTTCTGGAAATTTATTTTGAAAAAAAAACCTGCAAATCACATGATGAGTTCCTAGCATAACATTCTTACCACAGCCATACTTGTTATAATTGCTGTATCTTTCGAGTTTCATTGAGCTGTGTAGATCCTTAGGAGCTTTTCATGTGGTTAAATCAAGATACTCACTTGCACACATCTATTACACCAATCATTAAAAATCTGTTAAAAATATTGTTATCACTCACTGTCCCAAAGTATTGTTATTCTCTCTCTCCTAAAAGATCAAATGAGACATGGGCTATGCAAAAATATGCGAGGAAATAAAAAGGGGCAAGTGCCCGGAACCTCGAAAAAGAAAAGAAAAAGAGTGAGACGAGAGGTAAAAATGGACAAGTGTCCGACAGTAGAATTAGGGGTACAAAGATACCCACCTGAGCGGAAAAAATGGACAAGTGTCCGACAGTAGAATTAGGGGTATTTACTACCCACCTGAAAAAAAAAAGAGAAGAAAAAGAGATAGCCCATGTTCTCTCCCAATAAAAGATCAAGAGAGGAGGAGAGATAGCAATATGAGGAACAGTGAACGATAAGTTTTATCATCACCATCACTATTATTTACTCCACCACACATGCACATCTTGATTTAATTGTATGTTGAGTTCCTTTGGATCCGTGTTGACGGTCCTTAAGTATCAATTATAACTATCAAATAAATAGAGAAAAGGATCCAAATGAAACCAACACCTAGACTTAGGGTTTTATCTGATAGAATTCCATGAGTTTTGCTGTTTATCTATTTCTGCAGGGGGTTATCAGGAAATACGGAAGAAAGGCCCACATGTCGGATTAATGACGGGATATTAACCGAACACGTAATTATCTTACATCTAGAAGAGTCCAGAAGCCACGAGAACGAACGGGAGGCGTAACGGAGCCGGACACAGGGCGCCCGCCCTGGTCCTTAGGGCGCCCGCCCTAGCCCCGGAGCCAATCAGGCTCCGCCTCGAGGATTATGCTCCACTGACCTAGAGGATCAAGGAAAACCGTCCGTTCAATGTCGGTTTGATCCGACGGCCCAGATTCATCCGAAAGGGCTATATAAGCAAGGCCCCTGCCCCTGGAGGAGAGGCCCTCGTCTCATACTTCAAACCCTAATTTAGGAGGAGAGCCTCTGATCAAGCCCTAGAGCCACCACATCAACTAGATCTCTAGTTAGCATAGCTACATAGGATTAGAACTAGAAGGAGTCAATCTTCGATTGGTTCCCGGATCTGTCAAGAGGATTCTTGGTAATTCCTCTCTTGTTCTTCAATTGTTCATCATTGTTCTTCAATATTATGAATATGACTTTGTTCTATTTCAATATATTGATTATGACTTTGCTCTACTTGATTATATTTGCAATTATATTGTTCTTAGTTTATCATAGTTATATGCTTGGCTTAGTTAGATTGGAATTATATACATGCCTAGGATCGTATAGCGTTTATCCATGTGTACAGTGGGTGAATGATAATTATTGTGTAGACGTGGTGTCTATACCGTATTTATCTGCGATTGCACCCTATATGCCGGATTGTGGGGTAGTTCGCGATAGTGACAGCTTCGTTGATTCTTATATAGTCCTCCTCTCGTGTATAGGGCAGGCAGAGCAACACTATTACAGGGGAGTGATTGCTATGTTCTTCATCTTCCTTGCTAATATTCACTATGCATGGATATAGTCTTTTCTCACCATGATTGCCAAGTATAATTGCACTAACTATGATATGCTAGACTTTATAGTTAATAATAACTTAGGGAATATCTTTGTAGTTCATCCTAATTCCATGCTAATGACTTGCTAGAATATCTGTTGAGGTGCTTATCATTATTATATGTGGCTAGCTGATCAGATTAATTATCTTTGTTACCATTATCACTTTACCTTTACTTAATGTGACATTTATACCTGTATAAAGAGATTGATAAATACTCTCGGTTATACATGCAATGATGTGTACTCAGTTCCATATTCTCATTCCATTATCAACCATGATACTTAGAAATCCCTTCCCAGTGGTAAAAATATAAATAACGATACCTGGAATACTTCCCGGTTAAAATGCTACATCGGTATTAATCTGTGCGCTTGCAGATCCCTTTTATTATTTATCTTGATGAGCAAATGCATATTTCAATACCGCGTCTCTCATGTCATGCTGGGGATGACAACTTGGCTTAAGTGGCATGAGGGATAGGTTTGGCATTTTTGGCGCCGTTATCAGAATTAGAAAATTAAGTCTACTTTTGGTAGTGACGTTAAGAATGCCCAACAAGCATTTTTGGCGCCGTTGCCGGTGAAGGTTGATTACTAAGTAGGAATGAATATGGAACTTTGAGTCATCATTTGCATCACTAATCTGATCGAGCTTATCAATTCTCTTATACAGTTTTACCCCTGTATTTTCCATTTTGATTATTTATTGCAGGGTGATGCATGAATAGAAGACATCTTCCAGACAACTTTGTTGATGATCCCGAAGCCTTATTCAGAAGAACAAGAGCCAAGCTCAAGAAGACATCGTCAACACTTCAGCACAAAGCTTCATCCAAATCCGAAGACCGCCGAAGTTTCATCCGGAATTTGTCGACTGAATTCGAAGCCATGGCGAACAAGTCGATCCGCGAGTTCTCAGCTCCCACTACGGACAACATCCGCACTGGACCTGCTGGGGAGATCGACCGCAACTTCGAGCTCAAGCCTGGGCTCATCAACATGGTGCAAGCTAACTAGTTCTGTGGGAAGCCACATGAAGACGCTAGTGCTCATCTTCAACACTTCCTGGAGATCTGCAGCACTTTCACCATGGCTGAAGTCCCCAGAGACGCCATACTACTTTGCCTTTTCCCATTCTCACTGTTGGGGAGAGCGAAGCAGTGGTTCTACGCTACAAAGGAGAAGAACACTATGTGGGCACTCTGCTCCACGAACTTTCTAGCTAAGTTCTTTCCCATGGGCAAGACCAATGCTCTCCGTGGGAAGATTACAAGTTTTCAGCAACAACATGATGAATCCGTTCCAGAAGCATGGGAGCGCTTCCAAGACTACATCCTAGAATGTCCCCATCATGGAATGGAAAGCTGGCTGTTGATGCAGACATTTTATCATGGGCTCATTAACAGTGCCCGTGAAACCATGGATGCTGCAGCAGGAGGAGCATTCCTATCACTCACCATACCTCAAGCCACAGCTCTTGTGGAGAAGATGGCATCCAACCAAGGTTGGAATGAACAAAGAACTCAGACACGCAAGAGAGGTGGAGGTATGCACCAGCTCAAGGAGGTAGACATGCTGTCTGCCAAGCTAGACCTACTCATGAAGAAGCTCGATGATCGAGCTGGAGAAAAGAAAGAAGTCATGCACGTCTACGACTCCCACATGACTTGTGAGGAGTGTGGAGGTACTGGACACTCGGGCAATCACTGTCCTGAGTTGCTGGAGGACGTGAACTACATCAACAATAACAACAACTACTACTACAACCGTCCTCAGCAGAATCAAGGTTGGAATCAACAGAGGCCTAACTACTCAGGTAATTACCAAGGTAACAATTCTTTCAATAATAATAATAATTATCCACCTTTGAGAGAGTTAGTATCCAACCAAGGAAAGCTAATGGATAACCTGTCTAAGAAATTGGCATCTAATGATAAAATACTAGAAAATATAAATAATAGAATGGATAATTTCTCTACTGCCATCAAGAACTAGATTAGCTTTAATAAAATGATTGAATCTTAGTTGAATCAAATAGCTGCTACTGTTCCTGCTACTAACCCCGGTATACCATCACAACCGGAAGGACTAGAATCTGCAAATCTTGTAGACATGTTTGATGCAGGAGATTACTGGAGTAACCCTATCGTGGAAGTAAGTACTGACCGTCTGCCGGTCAAGAGAGGCGATCTAGGACGCCCCGTCATCCCGATCTCCATCGGCATGCGAGACTTCCCAGAAGCACTCTGTGACTTTGGCTCTAGCGTCAACATCATGCCCAGGGTACTCTATGAAAAACTCTTTTCACAACCATTATTAGAAACAACCATGTGTTTGCAGCTTGCAGATAGGACACTGAGTTTCCCGAGAGGAATATTGAAGAACATCTGTGTCCGAGTGGGTTCCTCGTACGCTCCAGCAGACTTCGTAGTGATAGAGACCGGTTCTGATGAGAGGGCTCCCGTCATCCTAGGGAGACCATTCCTGAACACCGCGGGAGCTGTCATCTATGCTAGTGCTGCCAAGATCAGTTTCTACATCAAGGGGAGGAAGGAAACGTTTTCCTTCAAGAACAAGACCGCACAAATCCCAGAGCAACCCCAATATGAACCAAGGAAGAGGACCAACAGGAGGAACAAGAGCAAGAAGCAAGTATGGACCGAAACAGCTAAGATGGTCACAGCCGTGCACAAAGGTCAAGATCGCCAACTCAAGTCACCATTCTTGCCTAAGAAGGACGACCCAGGTATGCCAAGCATTTATTGCTCCATTAATGGGTCCCACTTCTACAAGACACTTTGCGACACTGGGTCGGGCGTCAACATAATGGCCAAGGTCACCTATGAACTTCTGTTCGGAACCATGCCCTTAAACCCAACATATATTCAGCTCCAGATGGTAGATCAGACATTCCGACAGGTCGAAGGTACAGTAACTGACGTCCCTGTCAAGATAGACGATCACTTTGTCCATACAGACTTTCAGGTTATTGACATGGGAGAAGATGAATATGATCCACCCATCATCCTTGGAAGACCATTCCTTAGTACTGTCAAAGCAATCATTTACATTGGAACTGGAGAAGTCCACATGCACTTCCCCTCTGAGAAGGTACGTCTTTACTTTACTGACCCTAACTATGTATTTGAAGAATCCAAGCAGGTCAGGACAAGAAGAAGGCGGCGTAACCACAATCAGAAGCAACAGGTCATCAAGGACGGATGGGCAGATTATGAAGGGGAAGTGGTAAGATCTGAAGACATACCACTCAACCAACACTGTCCTAAGGAGACCGAAGCACCGAGACAGGTATGGAAAGAAAAGACAGTTGTACATGAAGAAGAGGCGCTGCCGAAAACACCGACTACGCCATCCACCGAGTCCCAGGACGACTGAACGAATAAGAGTCCCGTTCGGAGGACTTAAAAACACCGAACGCCTTGCCAAGAGGTAACTTGGTAGTTATCCTTTCCTTTTAATTATTTACTTTATCTTAAATAGTTTGCTTAGTTAATCATATTCATACTATCTTAAAAAGAAAATAAAAATGTTAAAAACCCTAAAGCCCCATGTGAGTATGCGAGTGGCATAAAACCCATAAGTACATTCACTGTGGTGGCATAAAAAATATATATATATATAATAAATACATAAATATTTTCTTCTGCTTTATAAAAGAAAAAAAAACATAAAAAAAAATCAAGGAGGCTCAACATGATAAAGGCTAGATATTTATGCTAACACTTAATCAGTTCCACAAAGCTTTGTTGTCTATTTGAGCTTCACAGAATTCAAGGAGACTAGGAGACAGAGGACATTCTAATCGCTGTCAGGGTGCTGCCGACTTTCAAATACATCTCCGCCATCTGCTAGCTACATCAGAAGAGATTATGTCAAGATCCAGCTTGGGGGAGAGCACCTCCATTATCTTGCTAAGTATTTCTATCTTTATCTTTATATTTATATATACTTCTACCCTATAAAAATAAAAATATACATAACTATGAAAAAAAACCAAATAAAGATTTTGTGCTTATATATATATACCTATATCTTTTGCTTAGTGTGTTTTAATAAATAAATAAAGTGGCTATGCTAAACTGAATCTAGATAATAATAAAACTCTAGCATGGATATGATGAATAGTTGCTTTGCCTAACTTTCAAATTTGAAGTCCTCTCTCTAAGTTTAGACATAACTGTTATCATTTAAAGCTTGCTCTAAACCTGAACTTGTGGGAAGAGAACTTGATCTAAAGTCTAAGTTGTTAACGGATATGATATGGGAAGGTTGAGCTGCTGTTTATCTATTCCTAGAGATGCTAGAATTCTGGAGAATTTTATCTTTGAAAATCTTAAAATGCTACATGATGAGTTCCTGTATGATGAGAGTTTAAGTTCCTACCACAGCCATACATTTACTTTTTACTGCTTATGAGCATTGAGTATAGTCAAGCTGTGTAGACCCTTAGGAGCTTGTCATGCAGTTAAAATCAAGATTCACTTGCACGATCACTCATACATGCTGCTTCTACTCCGGAAGTACGCATCCACATATATCCACTCATTCTCATCTCCAGATCCACATAAAATTATTCTACTCCTAATCCGGGAGAGAATAGCCAAAAATATTTTCTCATTCTTGTTATCCCCTATGAAATAAATGCTCAAGCTATTTTGGTTACTACCACTTGCTATATTGTTCTAAGGAGATGAGTGCTCTATACGAGGAAATAAAAAGGGGCAAGTGCCCGGAACCTCGAAAAGAAAAAGATACGAGGAAATAAAAAGGAGCAAGTGCTCGGAACCTCGATGAAAAAAAAAGAAAAAGTGTGAGAGGAGAGGTAAAAATGGACAAGTGTCCGACAGTAGAATTAGGGGTACAAGATACCCACCTGAGAGGAAAAAAAAATATAGAGCACCTCATTCTCCTCAAGAGCTTTAAAAGCAAGAAAGGTACGTATCCCCTCAAAAAGAGCAAAAGTAGAATTAGACTTTCATCATTGTTATCATCACTACCACCATACACCATTTATTCGCCACACATGCACATCTTGATTTGACTTATTGGCTTGTTTCTCTGGATCCATGGTTTGACTATGCAATAAATGTCTTGTAAGTATGTATACTTTATCTCCCACCGATGAGCTCCAGATATCAAAAGCCTTATTAGAATAGGATGAGAGAGAAGGCAATGTCACTCTGCCTTATACCACAAATACTACATACTTTGCTTTGAGAGAAGGCAGACATCATTATTGCCTTGGTGAGGATCCAGAAATACCACAAAAGAGAGACCTGAGAGAGTCATACAAGGAATCTCTGATTTTATTTGAAAATCTGCAAAAAACTCCAAGAGCTATAGCTAATCAAGAATAAGAGACATGGCGCTTGACTAGACTGTTCTATCTTTTAACCGCTCAAGACAAAGGTGACGGTTGCAAGCCCCATGGTGAAAGGTATAATGAGTAAGTTTTAAGTCTTGACAGTTTACTTTAACTCAGAGATGAGACTCTATTTGAAAGCATGTGTACCGTCAAAATTCAAAGGCATTTCAGCAACTACTGAGTCTCTCCTTGCTCAGGGACGAGCAAGAGGTAAGCTTGGGGGAGTTTGTTGACGGTCCTTAAGTATCAATTATAACTATCAAATAAATAGAGAAAAGGATCCAAATGAAACCAACACCTAGACTTAGGGTTTTATCTGACAGAATTCCACGAGTTTTGCTGTTTATCTATTTCTGCAGGGGGTTATCAGGAAATACGGAAGAAAGGCCCACATGTCGGATTAATGACGGGATATTAACCGAACACGTAATTATCTTACATCTAGAAGAGTCCAGAAGCCACGAGAACGAACGGGAGGCGTAACGGAGCCGGACACAGGGCGCCCGCCCTGGTCCTTAGGGCGCCCGCCCTGGCCCCGGAGCCAATCAAGCTCCGCCTCGAGGATTATGCTCCACCGACCTAGAGGATCAAGGAAAACCGTCCGTTCAATGTCGGTTTGATCCGACGGCCCAGATTCATCCGAAAGGGCTATATAAGCAAGGCCCCTGCCCCTGGAGGAGAGGCCCTCGTCTCATACTTCAAACCCTAATTCAAGAGGAGAGCCTCTGATCAAGCCCTAGAGCCACCACATCAACTAGATCTCTAGTTAGCATAGCTACATAGGATTAGAACTAGAAGGAGTCAATCTTCGATTGGTTCCCGGATCTGTCAAGAGGATTCTTGGTAATTCCTCTCTTGTTCTTCAATTGTTCATCATTGTTCTTCAATATTATGAATATGACTTTGTTCTATTTCAATATATTGATTATGACTTTGCTCTACTTGATTATATTTGCAATTATATTGTTCTTAGTTTATCATAGTTATATGCTTGGCTTAGTTAGATTGGAATTATATACATGCCTAGGATCGTATAGCGTTTATCCATGTGTACAGTGGGTGAATGATAATTATTGTGTAGACGTGGTGTCTATACCGTATTTATCTGCGATTGCACCCTATATGCCGGATTGTGGGGTAGTTCGCGATAGTGACAGCTTCGTTGATTCTTATATAGTCCCCCTCTCGTGTATAGGGCAGGCAGAGCAACACTATTACAGGGGAGTGATTGCTATGTTCTTCATCTTCCTTGCTAATATTCACTATGCATGGATATAGTCTTTTCTCACCATGATTGCCAAGTATAATTGCACTAACTATGATATGCTAGACTTTATAGTTAATAATAACTTAGGGAATATCTTTGTAGTTCATCCTAATTCCATGCTAATGACTTGCTAGAATATCTGTTGAGGTGCTTATCATTATTATATGTGGCTAGCTGATCAGATTAATTATCTTTGTCACCATTATCACTTTACCTTTACTTAATGTGACATTTATTCCTGTATAAAGAGATTGATAAATACTCTCGGTTATACATGCAATGATGTGTACTCAGTTCCATATTCTCATTCCATTATCAACCATGATACTTAGAAATCCCTTCCCAGTGGTAAAAATATAAATAACGATACCTGGAATACTTCCCGGTTAAAATGCTACATCGGTATTAATCTGTGCGCTTGCAGATCCCTTTTATTATTTATCTTGATGAGCAAATGCATATTTCAATACCGCGTCTCTCATGTCATGTTGGGGATGACAACTTGGCTTAAGTGGTATGAGGGATAGGTTTGGCATTTTTGGCGCCGTTATCAGAATTAGAAAACTAAGTCTACTTTTGGTAGTGACGTTAAGAATGCCCAACAATCCGCAGTTCGATTAAACATATGTATGGGCTATTGAAGTGAATCATGTCTAGGAACTCTTAGCTTTATTTTGAAAACTTATGCAAAACTCCAGAACAAAGGTGAGGTATAGACAGGAGGAATAGTGCTTGGCTTAATTATTTTGTCTTTCAATTACCTAAGGCTTAAGTACAGGTGCTAATCCCCAAGACACTTCACTCTAATCTGGGAGAATTTTATATGAAAGCATGTGTGTCTGTCAGGAAAGAAAACATCAAAGCAACTCCTGATCCATCTGAGTTTTAGTTGTTTGCTCAGGGACGAGCAAAGGGTAAGCTTGGGGGAGTTTGTTGACGATCCTTAAGTATCAAATTTAATTGTCAACTAAACATGGAAAAGGATCAATATGCACTAGACATCTAGAATTAGGGTTTTATCTGACAGAATTCCACGAGTTTTGGTGTTTGTCTATTTCTACAGGGGGTTATCAGAAAATACGGAGAGAAGGCCCACACGTCGGGTTTACATAGAGATATTAACATGTGCGCTAATTTTCTATCATCTAGAAGACTCCAGAAGACATGTGAACGAACGGGAGGCCGAACGGGGCCCAGCCCAGGGCGCCCGCCCTAGGGTTTGGGGCGGCCGCCCTACTCCCGTGGCCAATCAGCGTCAACTTCGCGGATTATGCTCCACCGACCTAAAGGATCAAGGAAAACCGTGCGATTAATGTCGGTTTGATCCGACGGCCCACGATCATTTGAGGGGGCTATATAAGCAGGGCCTCTCCACCCCAGGGGGGAGGAGAAATCATTATCAGAGGAAGCCATCAAGTTTAGGGTTTAGAAACTCTCTCCCGCAGAGAATTAGATTTAGCTACTCCCAATTCTTTCAAGTTTTATAGGATTGATTAGATAGAATTAGAGAAGTAGGGCCTAGCGCTCTGGATTTTGGATCTTCGTCAATAAAGATTGGTATTATTTCATATCTTTCTCTATGACTTTATTCTAATTGCATTATGTCTTTATTTATTATGTTCCTAGTTTGCTCTAGTTCTATAAGTGATATAGTTATGATTGATGATGAGTTCATGCATGAGTTTGCAAAGCGCTTAGCTCTTTTCATGTGGGAGTTAAGTGGTAGATCACATGTAGGCGTGGTGCTTAGATGTTATTTACCTGCAAATGTATCCTATTGGCCGGGTCGTGTGGTAGTTCGTGATGGTGACAGCTTCGTTGATTCTTATATAGTCCACCCTCCGTTGATAGGATAGGCAAAATTTGTATTGCGGAGTAAGTCTTGCTATGTTCTGATTTACTTTAGCAATGTTCCTTATACATGATGAAGAGTTTTTTGTGCTATATATGATCTTGTAGATGCTTAGAGTAGATTATTACTTAGTAAATAGTAGATACTTAGAATCCATTCTCTTGCTAGTCCGACGTCACCTTACATTTATGTGGAGTAGTCTATTTCTAATCGCTGTGTTATTTACCCATGAGCTTATATTCCATTATCTTTATTATTATGGCTTACCCCCTGCCAAAGCAAGTGACTGTGTGACGAGTTTCTCAGTAGTAATCATGTTCTTGCAAGTTTATCTCTAGTCTAAGCCTTGATAGATTTTACCCCTGTTTTCGCTTTCGCCGTTCTCTTAAGCAAAATTATAAATAACGATACCTGGAATACTTATCCTGGTGAAATGCTACAATGAGGTATTTTATCTGTGCGCTTGCGGATAGAATAGATTATTTTCTAGAGAGCCTTTATGTTTATAAATACCTTAGTACGCTCTAGCACCATGCTAGGGATGACAACCTAGTATTCAAGTGGTGTTAGCTAGTGTCAACAGTGGCATAAAAATAAAAATAAATATGCATTCATCTTGTTGCATTTTCTCTTGCTTCATATAAAATATAAAAATACAAAAATATTGAGAAAGAGATCCTGTTGAAATTATGCTTGGAAGAATGATCATGAAGCTCTAGGCAACCAAGACTTAGGTGGTTAACACTACGCCTAATCAGTTCCACAAGTTTTGTTGTCTATTTGAGCTCCACAGGATTTGAAGGATCAAGAAGAGCTGACAAGCAAGTGGAGGTAATATCCACTTTTGGAGCACTGCTTCAGTAGTTATCAACGTCAATTAATGCATCACTAGAGGAAGAACATCTCCACTGCCAGTCTGCTACCCTACAAGATCGAATGACTATGTCAACATGCACCTTGGGGGAGAGCAACCCCCATGTATTTAGCTAAGTATCTCTTTTCCCTTTTTACAATTTTAAAATTAATTTGGCTTTGCTAAGCACCTAAATAAATAAAAAGATGCATAATCTTAAAACTAAATAAAGATTTCCTTTCATAGCTATAGTCTTGTGCTATCTTTAAGTTTGGAATAAAATAAAAAGTGAGAGTGTATAAAGGTTTGCCTGCTAAAAATGAAACCTTAGAATAAACTCTTATATGGAAATGATGAATAGTTGCTCTGCCGTAATTCCATTCAAGTACCTAGTTTTCAACCTTGAATTCTCCCGAGTTTTGGATACAATGGTTTTGATTTAAGATTTGCTCTAAGCCTGAACTCATGGGTAGCGAATGCTTGATCTAAGTCTAGGTAGTTGACGGATATGATATGGGAAGGTTTGAGCTATTGTTTATCTTGTTCCTAGAGATACTAGAGTTTTGGAGAATTTATCTTTTGAAAATTAAAATTGCTGCATGATGAGTTCCTGTATGACTAGAGCTTAAATTCCTACCATAGCCATATATACATGCTTGTTAGACTAGAAAAACTTCCACTGAAATTTACTGCTTGTGAGCGTTGAGTATGGTCAAGCTGTGTTGACCCTTAGGAATTGACCATGTGGTTAAAATCAAGATCACGTACACTCCACCCTTATATGCCGCTTCTATCCTGGAAGTACGCATCCACATATTTTCCATCTAGATCCACCCCAAAATTGTTCTACTCCTACACAAGGAGTGAGCATCAAAATATGTTTCCCATTCATTTCAACCCCTGCTATTCAATAAAGCTCTAAATATTTTTTGTTGCTACCTCCCATCAATATATCCAAAAAGAGGCTTGGGTGTTCCTAAAAAAAACTATTGTCTGAGCACCTCAGGTCCTCCTCAAAGTCTTCAAGTTCAAAAGAGAGGTATTGTTTCTTCAAGGAGCAAAAGTAGAATTAGGCTTTCACCATTGCCATCATATATCGCCTTTCGTAACCACTTCTACCTATTTATACATCCACCATATTCATACCCCCACTATATTCGACCATACATCCACCACATACATAGGTCCACACACATGCACATCTTGATTTGATTGTATGACTCGTTTCTCTAGATCCGTGGTTTGACTTTACAATATATGTTTGCAAGTATGTATGAGCTGTCTCCTCACCTATGAGCTCCACATAAGCCTATTAGTTACAGGGTGAGAGAGAGAAGGCACAATGCTACTATGCCTAATGCCAAAAATACCACATATCTTGAGTGAAGAGAAAAGGCATACTGTTGATGCAAAAGTGGATCTGCAAACACAAAGGGCTAATACCCAATCCGATATCCAAAGTGTGCCAGTCGATTTGACCTGTTAATCGACAAGGATGATAACTCGAATACTTTGGTCCTGACAACAGTGATATGCCCGGAAGCCACGGCCAAGAGGTACTCACACGGAACTCGAGGATCATCGAAGGTCGCACTAAAGCGATGCAGCTCGTCGAATCGATGAGAACTCGTAAAAAGAAAAATATGCAAATTGACGAAGTCGCCGAAAAGTAAGTAGATGCAAATAGGAGTAAAATTGGTTTGATATTGATTGATTGATATCTCTTACATTGTCCCTCAGTCTATATTTATACCCTGATCTGAAGAAACATAACCAGACACGACTAGGACACCAAGTCCATATCTAAGAAAAACGTGACTCTTACATGAATCATACTCTAACAAATATAGAAAAGGAAAACAACACCTATCTACTTCCTTGCCCGCCTTAATTACGATGAAATTTTCATCGGCCTCCTCTCCATCGGCATGCTTTCCATCATCACAAGCTTCATCGACAGTAGTCTTCAGATCTTCCTTCATCGGCATCGGCAATAACATCTCCGATCTTGTCAGCAACGCCTCTGAGTCTAAGTCAAACAACAACCTTTCCATCGGTCACCACCATTCATCAGCAACAATCTTCACAGGCTAATCTTCATCGGCACCCTTCTACCAGCGTAATACAATAACTTTCCTTCTGCCGATTAGCCCACTCTGATCATTTTGACACGTGCCAAAAATGGTGTCAACACATGCCCCCAATTTCAGAGTATAAAATCATTAATGTTCCGAAATTTACTCTAGACAACGATTGCCTCCTCCCAATTATCTAGCTCATCCTCCAAGCATGACATAATCTGTTACCAAATCCAATCGAATCCAGCCCTGATTCATGTGTCTCAGTACATATCGCACAATCTTCAATCACTCTCGTTCTGATCATGGTTAAGATACAAAAGCAATAGTCCATCGGCAAGAACCTAACATAGTACCGCTGCCGATCTCGGAATTAGAATATCCTGTACACCGAGATTTCTTCCGAGTCATGATTGCTTGCCATCAAACCACCTGCACAATCCCTTGATTATCGTGCGAACAGTTACCATATCTATCTGAACCACCTCGGCCTACATGCGCGCGGCAGAGAGATAAGTCTAGAATGCCCCCATTCCAATCGGCCTATAAATACATCTCTCCCAAATGCTCGTCTTCTACCCATAGACTCCAACCTTCAACATCTTCTCTCTCCGGCGGCGACCCCGACGAGCAACCGTGCGACCCCAACCAGCAAGAACCTTCCCCAGCGGCAACCTCGAGTCTCTAGCCGCGTCTCTATCCTTCTCAAGATAATGGCAATCAACTTTGACGTCCCTGCGGTTTGTTTCACCTTCATCCCCTTTTACTGCAATTCCTTTTGCCCTTGCAAGTTCATATAGTTGGTGATTTTCTTTCTCTTTTCCTCTGTTCTTTTGATCCTCCAAACTTAGGAACTATACAACAAGTTAGTCATCCCAACCAATCAGTTGCACATCCAATGTTTAGGTCCAATGGGCAACCTAGATCCAACCGATTTGATCAATGCAGAGACTAACAAAATTCCCTTCAGAGCCTAGAATTTCTCTTTAGATTTATGGAAGGATACCTTCCGATCTTGGCCTAAAACCACCAAGGGGTGGAAAGATTGGTATCTGAGGGTAATCGGGTCGATGCAAGTGTACTGGGCAGAGCGAAAACTAGACCAATGCATCAAACTGTCCATTGCCGATATGCAAAAGAATGAGTCGATGATGATTGCTGCCGCTTATTTCTGGTCAGACACAACAAATACCTTCATGTTTGGACATGGCCCAGCCACTCCCACTCTTGCCGATGTATACATGCTCACCGGCTTAGATATTTCAACTGCCGATGATGCCTCCATTTACGGCAGAAAATCTGAGTACAGGGTGAATACCCGTAACATCGGTGGTTGGACAGGGTATATCCAAGAATACAGGAAGACCAGGACAGTTGGTCAGAGGGAACACGCCACATTCCTAAACATGTGGTTAGAAAAATTCATTTTCTATGGTCGATCGGTAGGGCCAACCAATGTTTACCTCCCCGCAGCTGAACTACTGGCCAACGGTGTAAGGTTCCCTCTTGGCCGATATCTCCTGAGCTCCACTTATCACCTCTTACATCAAGTGTCTCAGAAGCTTCTGCTTGGTGAACCCATTGGCAACTTAGGAGGCCCGTGGTGGTTCATTAACATGTGGCTGAATGCCCACATGCACAAACGCTTGCAATGGGATTTCTTTGCTCAGCAATTCCCGCGAGATATCACCGAAGACTATGAACTTGGAGATGAAGAATCGGCAACACGCCCACACCTCAATTTTGGTGAGGCCATAATAGTTCTTCCTGGGACAGAGGCCAACGAAGACCAGATCGGCCGATTTTTCCAAAGCTTTTACAACTGTCTCCCCCGTGATCATCGGGCCTGGATGCCCTATATCGACGAAGAAGCCAGATTCCCCCTTCTCTTCAATTTTGCCGATGATGCCTTGAACAAGGATGATGAACTTATGATGGCCATCATTACTCCCCGGGCAATCTCAGTGAATACATTCGGCAGTGGGAAGAACACCAACACCACCTATGAATTCTACAATCCATCGGCAGTATCACGTCAATTGGCCTTTGGACAGCTGCTAATTAAACTCTGCTTTTGCTGATGTGATTAAACCGAGAGAAACAATCACCAGCGGATCGGACTGGAGCAAGGTAGTGCGACTCTCCCCTAATGTCAATACTACAGATATTGATCTGTCCACCTGGGTGCCAGCCTCTTTCATCACTGAATCATATAAGTTATGGTGGCAAGAGTGGAAGGGACAATTATTTGCAGCATCTGTCCATACATACCGGCATCTGATCGACCCTGAGCATATCATACCTGATGACGCAGTAAGTTTCTTTAAACACTAGTTTTTTTTCCACTTTTAATTTCATCGGCAACTAATTTTCTTGTGACAGATCGATGACCCAGCACCATCCACGAGCAAGAGTGGGAGACCCTTTGACCTTCGACCTGTATCCCCGATATCACCGATTGGCTACAATGCTCCTACCCTGGCTATTCTGACTCATCAGAGAACCCGCACCAAGAAAATCACTACCAAGCCAAAATTGGCTAAGGCTAGGGCCACTCCATCAGCTGCCGCTGCGACCCTGATAGAAGCGTTCAAGGTAACAACCCTATTTATTCCAACCCATGCCGATCTCAGACCGTACTGACACTAATTTTCAGGACGCAAGAACTACAACTGGATCATCATCGGTAACTCCTCTTGCATCAAACACTACCATCTCTGACAAACCTTCAGAGGTATTCCTTCAACTCCACATTTAACTTGTTAAATATCATATCTTACACCTATCTTGCAGCAACAAACGGATACATCGGCAAGTGTCCCAGATGTCCAATGTTCACAACCAACAAGTGCCGATGCCCCCCAGCCAACCGTTGTTGAGGCCCAAACAAAGTGCAAAGCTTCAATAGACACCGAAGCACAGCTAAAACGGCAGAAGTCCGTATCGGTCCCAACACCTTATCTAGCACCTCCGAGCCAACCAGAACCGGTCGATGCACCTGAGCAAGCAGTCGATCCTTCTGCACAGGGCACGTCATCGGCCGTCGCATCCCAAGGACCAATTACTGATGAGACCACAGAGGAATTGCCATCAGTCTTAGCACCAATTAATCCTGCAACTGAAGACATCCCATCGGCAGGCACAGCCGATCCTTCACATGGCACACTCCAGATTGCTTCCTCCAGTTAAAGACAAGAAATTACCTTGAAGCAAGTAAGCCGACTGATTTAGCCGATTTATAATATTCATACTTGTCCTCGACTGACCCCTTTTCTTCTTTCAGGAACAAGACTCTCCAGATAGTTTATTCTCCTTTGCCATCGACGTTTCTGACGATGAGGGGGAGGAGGCAAGCTCTACACTCGCACTGGGGACAGTATCGATAGAAGTCAAGTCCAAGCTGGAGGCTCTACTAAACTTGCTGCAGCAAGACACCGCCCAGTTGGTAGATGATTCGGACCCTACAAAAGCAATTTTCAAAACAATCCGTGGCCAGGTCCCTGCCAACATCGAAGAGGCACTCTTCCCAGCAGCCCACTTAGAAAGCCGACAACTCCAATATCAGAGGGGTGCTCAACGCATTGCCGATAGAGCTGCTCAGGCTCAGCTTAAAGAAGAGATGCTACAATTGAAGCAGACCGCTGATGAGAAGCACAAGAACATCGGCAGTTTGAAGACCTCAGGTGCTGAACTTAAGCAGAAAATCTCAGACTTATCGACAAAGAGAATGGCCCTACTGGCTGAACTGAAAGATGTCGAGGCAGCTCTAACTCATGCCAAGCAAGAAGAAAGCCAGTTACCCGATGCTATCAAGGCTCTCCAGCAAGAAAGAGATATCCAAGCTCATAAAGCCCTGGTGGTGAAGAAAAAACTTAAGTCAGTGGAGGGTGCCGCGATGAAGATATCAAAGAGATAGAGGAAGCCGATCAGATTCGCCTGCGTGCGATATCGGCCATCCAATCTTTATTAAATTTGTAAATCCTATTTATTGCATCGGTGCTTTAGGAAACACTGAGACCCTTGTCTGATTTTGGCCGATAGGACTGTTATCGGCACTTATGCTTTTATACATCCATCCAGATACTAGGGTAATATTTCTTTAAATATTTTCCGCTTAATGCTCTGGGAAACACAACCCCTTCGAGGGTTTCTAGAATGTATGTGTTTCCAGGAACAGATTGATTTATCCGATAAGGACCTTCCCAATTAGGAGGTCACTTGCCAAACTTTGAACTTTTAGTCCCAATCGATAAAATCAATTTCCAAACCAGATCTCCATCGGCAAACTCCTTTACTTTCACCTTCTTGTCATACCATCTGGCTACCCTTTTCTTATCTTCTTCGATGCTAACTAAAGCCCTCAACCGATGACCTGCCACGTCTTCTAACTCATCTTTCATAAGAGTATCATAGTCATCGGCTGTCAGTTGATCTTGAGAAAATATCCAACTAGAGCCAGTTTTAATTTCCCAAGGCAATACTGCATCGTGTCCGTATACTAACTGATAAGGCGTTACTTTGATTGCACCATGACATGCCATCCGATATGACCACAGGGTCTCATTCAATACTGTAAGCCACCGCTTAGGATTTTCTTTAATTTTGCGCTTAATGAGTTTGATAATTCCTTTATTAGAAGCCTCAGCCTAACCATTAGCTTCAGCATAATAGGGAGAAGAATTCAAAACTTTAATCCCCATACCAATAGCAAACTCATCAAATTCTCTCGATGTAAACATAGTACCCTGATCGGTAGTGATAGTTTGAGGAATACCAAATCGGTAAACAATATGCTCTTTCACAAAATCGATCATACTAGCCGATGTTACCTTTTTCAAAGAAATTGCTTCAACCCATTTTGTGAAATAATCGGTAGCAACAAGTATAAATTTATGTCCTTTGCTCGATGGTGGATAAATCTGACTGATGAGATCGATAGCCCATCCCCAGAACGGCCAAGGTTTAATTATAGGATTCATGGCCGATGCAGGCGCTCTTTGAATATTGCTGAACTTCTGACACCCCTGACATCCTTTAAAATATTTAAAGCAATATTCAAGAATAGTCGGCCAATAGTATCCATTCCTTCTGATCATCCATTTCATCTTGAAAGCCGATTGATGTGCCCCACACACTCCTTCATGAATTTCACCCATCAAGCTTTTCGATTCATCACCGCTAAGACATCTGAGTAAAACTCCATCTATAGTCCGATAATATAATTCATCATCGAGGAGCACATACTTAGTGGCTTGAAATCTTATACATCTTTCAACCTTCTTAGATGGATCCCTTAAGTAATCGACAATCTCCGTTCTCCAGTCATCGGTATCAACTGCCGATGTTAGCACCTCCTGGATAGGCTGATACCCTGAAGCATGCTGAGCTAGCCAATTAGCTTCTTCATTATGCAATCGAGGAATATGTTCAAGACAAAAATCTTTAAACTCTTTCAACAATTGCAAATATCTCTCATGATATGAGATCAAAACTTCACTTCGGCATTCATAAATCCCAGCTAATTGATTTATAACCAGCATATAGTCACCGAAGATCTCGACAGCATCGACACGTATCTCCCTAAGTAATTCCAACCCTTTTATCAAAGCTTGATACTCAGCCTGATTGTTTGTCGATGTAGCAACAATCGGCAATGAAAACTCATACTTCCTTCCTTGAGGTGAAATCAACACAATGTCGATACCTACTCCTTCACCACATGTAGACACATCGAAGAAAAGTGTCCAAGGAGCAACTTCCAGAGAGTCTACTGTATTGTAATGCTGAGTGACAAAATCAGTCATAACCTGCCCTTTAACTGCCTTAGCCGATTCGTAATGTAGGTCAAATTCTGACAACGCTAAAATCCACTTGCCGATTCTACCACTCAATATCGGCATTGACAGCATGTATTTGACCACGTCATCCTTGCATATGACAGTGCATTCGGCCGATAGCAAATAATGCCTCAATTTAATACAAGAAAAGTATAAACATAGACATAGTTTTTTGATGGCCGAATACCTTGTCTCAGCATCCACCAATCTTCTGCTCAAATAACAAATAACACGTTCTTTCCCCTCAAATTCTTGAATAAGAGCTGAACCGATAACAATATCATCAGTTGACAAATACAACCTGAAGGGTTTCCCGTGTTGGGGTGGAACTAGCACTGGAGGGTTTGTCAAGTACTTCTTAATTTCATCTAGGGCCAACTGTTGCTCAGCTCCCCATACAAATTCCTGATCGGCCTTCAATTTAAGCAACGGACTGAAAGCCTTGATCTTGCCCGATAGATTAGATATGAACCTTCTAATGAAATTAATCTTGCCGATCAAAGATTGTAATTCAGTTTTATTGGTAGGAGCAACTACCTTGTTAATTGCATTAATAAACTTCCTATTGATTTCAATACCTCTCTGATGCACCATAAAACCCAAGAATTGACCTGCCGATACACCAAACGCACATTTATTAGGATTCATCTTCAATCCATGCTTCCTCATGCACTCCAGTATCTTTCATAGATCGGCTAGATGTTTTGTGATATCCCTAGACTTAACCACCACATCATCAATGTAGATTTCCACTAATGTGCCGATGTACTCATGAAAAATAAAATTCATAGCTCTCTGATAAGTAGCACCGGCATTTTTCAAACCGAAGGTCATGACTATCCACTCAAACAACCCCACATGACCTGGACATCTGAAAGCAGTCTTGGGAATATCTTCTTCAGCCATGAATATTTGATTGTAACCTGTATTACCATCTATGAAGCTGATAATCCGATGTCTGGCTGCAGCATCAATCAACAAATCAACAATAGGCATTGGATAGCCATCCATCGGTGTAGCTTTGTTGAGGTTCCTGAAATCAATACAAACACGAAGTTTCCCGTTTTTCTTATCAATAGGAACCACATTAGAAATCCACTCCGCATATCGACACTGCCGAATAAACTTTGCCTCAATCAATTTAGTTATTTCGGCCTTAATGTCAGGAAGTATATTAGGGTTGCATCGGCGTGCTGACTGCTGATATGGCCGAAATCCAGATTTGATAGGTAACCGATGTTCAACTATCGATCGGTCTAATCCAGGCATTTCAGTATAATCCCAAGCAAAACAATCTTTATATTCCTTTAACAAATTGGTTATTTGCTGCTTACACTTGGAATCTAACTTAGCGCTAATAAAAGTAGGCCTTAGCCTATCACCATTACCAATATCTACCTCTACTAAATTATCAGCTGATGTGAACCCCTGACCTAACTTTCCATCATCGGCAAACCTATTCATTAAAACTCTTCTTCAGAACCGACTGCTTGGATCGGTGAAATTTCATAGTCGGCAACTCTGAGGAACTCTTTCTCCCAAACTTCTCCTGATATGCTTTTGGTTCGCTCATAAGTATCTGATTCTGCCGATGCGATGATGTAAGAAGAATCACCAGGGACAACCTCAATCTTATCTCCAACCCACTGTGCGAGGCATTGATGCATTGTGGAAGGAACACAACAATTGGCATGAATCTAGTCCCTTCCTAGAAGCAGATTGTATGCACCCTTACCATTGATAACAAAGAACGTCGTCGGTAAGGTTTTGCTGCCGATGGTCAACTCAACGCATACCGCCCCTTTAGCTGGTGACACATTGCCTTTGAAATCTTTCAGCATCATATCAGTTTTGGTCAAGTCTTGATCTCCTTTGCCACGTTTCCGATACATCACATAGGGCATAATATTAATCGCAGCTCCTCCGTCGATAAGTATCTTAGATATAGGCTGCCCATCAACTCTGCCTTTCACAAACAAAGCTTTGAGATGCTGTCTCTCAT
Source organism: Saccharum spontaneum (assembly GCA_022457205.1). Lineage (NCBI taxonomy): Eukaryota > Viridiplantae > Streptophyta > Magnoliopsida > Poales > Poaceae > Saccharum > Saccharum spontaneum. The sequence goes on along the minus strand of CM039590.1, from coordinate 39,485,805 downwards.
CATCGGTAGGTTTCTTAAAAATAGCCATCATTGGATCTAGTGCCAGCTGAGCTACTTGATCAAAGAGAACAACTTCTTCCTCATCATCAGAGGGTGCCAGAAACTCCATCGACAACATAAATACCATATTAATATCTGCCGATGGCTTTGTGTTTCAACTGCCACTGCCGATGTTCAGGTCTCTTGTTGGAAGAGCTTTCCTCTCTGTATAGGTCTTCCTGATGCTCACACTGCATCCTCCTTTCTGTGTCTTTGTCAGACCCTCAGGGCACCATTGAGGAAGCTTAGTTTTCGAAACCGGCTGATAACGGATCTCAGTTGATTATACACGACGTATATTAGGGTCCCTGTAGAATATTTCTTCATCAGGAATTCTTGCATTTGCCATCTCCTCAAGCTCTTCTTGATTCCTTAGAAAATATCCAGTGCGCTTACCAAGCCTTTCATGTACACTGAGTCTGCCCCCCAGCCGATCATGCACTGATGCTCTGCCTCTGATCGGCTCATTGATAGATAAGCCCCGATTACCAGGCTGAAACCTCCTTTCTGGCCGATTGGCTTGATATTAACCATTGCACTCAGGGCAATTTTCAACAGTTGGCAATTTAATGCCTTCTTCCTAGCAATGGATGAAAAATGGGCAACACCAATGATCTTTATGCCGATGCCACTCTTCCCGACGTCTCTCTTCTTGTTGTTGTCGATATTGGTCCTTACACCGATGCCAATCCTCCTGCTGCCTTCCTTCCTGTTGCCGTCGATGAGTGATCACAATGCCAGGTCAAGGAGGTTTTTTGGAACTACCACTTTCTCCCAGCAGACCCTTGCCTTTTGCGTCATCGGTAGTTATTCGATGTTGGGGATCCACTGATGCGTTCTTCTCAGCAGCCTCTGATGTCAATACCTTGGTCTTACCCTTGGCATCCAACATATTTGCTAGGAAAGGATGCTGATCGATTTTCATCGGCTTCTAGGTCTTGGAGTTGTTAAACTTAATTCTCCCAGATTCGATAGCCGATTGCAACTGCTGCCTGAACACCTTGCACTCATTTGTACTGTGTGAAGTTGCATTGTGCCATTTGCAGTACTTGATCTTCTTCAACTCTTCTGCCGATGGAATCACATGATTGGGTGACAGCTTAATTTGACCTTCTTGAAGCAAAAGATCAAATATCCTATCGGCTTTAGTGATGTCAAAGGTAAACTTCTCTAGTTCTTTCTGACCAAAAGGACAAGATATAGGCCTTTTATTCTTAACCCACTCAACTAAGCCGATAACTGGTTCTTCATCAGAATCAGAGTCTTCTACCTCATCAACAAATGATACCTTTTTGCTCCAATTCTTTTTAGGCTCAAAAACCCTAGTGTCTTGATCAAAGATTATTTGTACAAGATGACCTAGGCTTTCAAACTCCTGAGAAGCATACCTGTCCTTGAGATGTGGCAATAACCCTTGAAAAGCCAGATCGGCAAGTTGCCGATCATTCAGCACCAGGCTGTAGCACTTATTCTTCACATCTCGTAGCCTCTGCACAAAGCTTTCTATCGATTCATCATTACATTGCCTCAATTTTACTAAATCGGTAAGCTTCCTTTCATGGATTCCAGCAAAGAAATACTTATGAAATTGTTTTTCTAGATCAGCCCAAGTAATAATAGAATTTGGTGGCAATGATATGAACCACGTGAATGCTGATCCAGACAAAGATGATGAAAATAATCGAACTCTTAATTCATCTCTGCTAGCTGCTTCTCCACATTGAATAATGAAGCGATTGACGTGTTCCATTGTCGATGTATCATCTTATCCAGAAAATTTGGTGAAATCTGGTACCTTGTACCAATTTGGGAGAGGAATTAAATCATATGCTGGAGGGTATGGAGTCTGATAAGAATAAGTATTAACTTTGGGTTTTATATCCCAAACTGATCCCTCATGATTTCTGCTATCTTATCGGCCCAAAAAGCATCAGCCTCCTGCTGACGAACTGGCTGAATTTCTACAGGAGGTACCTGCTGATATCCCTCCACGTGTCTTTGTGGCACACGATCTCCAGCAATCGGCATATCCGCCGCTACTTGTGGCCCACTAACCTGCTGGAAAGGATCCATCGGCTGAGCTTCCAATGCCTGATTCTGAAAACCAGCTTGTATATGACCTTGCTGAATTCCTGTAACCTGATAGTTCTACTGAACTGTATGCTGAACATGTAACTGTCCTGACCAACCATTATTAGAACTCATTGGTATAAAGCTTGCCGATGGTTGGTAACTTGCTGACATTGTTGGATAACAATTAGCATAACCAGCTTGAGGCATGAACTGCACCCCAGGTTGACTCATAGCAGGAGCCTTCTACTGCATCGGCAGTAGGCTTGCCGATGAACTTGTATTGGGTGCTTGAAACGAAGGCACCTGGAAACCTCCTGAAATTGGTTGCACAGCAGTCGATGTGGCATATTGAGGTACCTAAGTCATCGGTGAAACAGGAGCAACCGATGATACAGGAGCTTTTCCTGCTACGTCAAACACTTGAGGCAACCTAGAGCTGATAGCAGGCAACTCCGGAGGCATACCATATCCCCACCAATTAACAGGAATCTGGCTATTCTGAGACAGAGGCCCTGACATAGCTGATGCCGATAGATCTGTATTGAGCTGAACTTGTCCTCCTAAAAGCACTAGACCTAATCTTATCGGTGTAGATTGAACATTAGGCAAACCTACCGAAACTGGAGGAGAAGTAACTTCTGTATCCACAACGGCTGAGGGAGCCGATGAAGCATTGACCAATGCCAGTTCTGGTTGGTGATAAGCTGGCCCAACGTAAAGTGGTGGTACTTGTCCCTCTTTAAAAGTTCGAACCACAACATTGTGAACAGTATTGGACAGCACATTGGAGTGGTTAATCAAAACATGATTTACTACAGAATTAACCATCTCTTGAAGTTTACCAGGATTGGAGTCAAAGGTAACCTGCCGAGCCAACGGCAGATCTTGCTTCTGGATGACTTCTCCGCTCCTATTCAAGCTGAATGATTTTAGGTAGAGCTGCCTGTAATCCTCCATAGCCTTTTCCATAGTCTGCTTTTGCTCTTCCTTGAGATCTTCTTCCGATATCGTGATGACGTTCTCCGTGTTGATCTCAGGATTGAACATATTGATCGTATTGATTGGTCCCACCGAGCATGCCAAAAGATGTGTTGATGCAAAAGTGGATCTGCAAACACAAAGGGCTAATACCCAATCCGATATCCAAAGCGTGCCAGTCGATTTGACCTGTTAATCGACAAGGATGATAACTCAAATACTTTGGTCCTAACAACAACGATACGCTCGGAATCCACGGCCAAGAGGTACTCACACAAAACTCGAGGATCGTCGAAGGTCGCACTGAAGCGATGCAGCTCGTCGAATCGATGAGAACTCATAAAAAGAAAAATATGCAAATTGACGAAGTCGCCGAAAAGTAAGTAGATGCAAATAGGAGTAAAATTGGTTTGATATTGATTGATTGATATCTCTTACATTTTCCCTCAGTCTATATTTATACCCTGATCTGAAGAAACATAACCAGACACGACTAGGACACCGAGTCCATATCTAAGGAAAAACATGACTCTTACATGAATCATACTCTAACAAATATAGAAAAGGAAAACAACACCTATCTACTTCCTTGTCCGCCTTAATTACGATGAAATTTTCATCGGCCTCCTCTCCATCGGCATGCTTTCCGTCATCACAAGCTTCATCGGCAGTAGTCTTCAGATCTTCCTTCATCGGCATCGGCAATAACATCTCCGATCTTGTCAGCAACGCCTCTGAGTCTAAGTCAAACGACAACCTTTCCATCGGTCACCACCATTCATCGGCAACAATCTTCACAGGCTGATCTTCATCGGCACCCTTCTACCAGCGTAATACAATAACTTTCCTTCTGCCAATTAGCCCACTCTGATCATTTTGACACGTGCCAAAAACGGTGTCAACACATACATCATAAATGCCTTGGTAAGGATCCACAAATACCACAAATGAGAGACTTGAGAGGGTCATACAAAGGAAACTCTGAGTTTTATTTTGAAAATCTACAAAAACTCTAGAATGAAGGTTGATCGAAGAACTCAAAACACGGTGCTTGACTTAACTGTTTTGTCTTTCAACTACTCAAGACCCAAGTGAAGACTACAAGCCCCATGGTGGAAGGTAATATAGGTAAGTTTGAGAGTCAGAATAGTTCACTCTAATCTAGAGGAGAGTTCTTGTTTGAACGCATGTGTACTTTTGAGGCGTGAAAGCATCGTAGCAACTCCTGATCCATCACTGAGTTTATCTTTGCTTAGGGACGAGCAAAGGGTAAGCTTGGGGGAGTTGTTGACGGTAGATAAGTGTCAATTTTAACCGTCAATGAAACATGAAAAAGGACCTAAAAGCAAATACCACATAGATATAGGGGGTTCACTGATAGAATTCCACGAGTTTTGGTGAATGTCTATTTTTGCAGGGTGTCAGCTGAAAAGAACCAAGGAAGGCCCACATGTCATGTTATCATAGAGAGAAAAGACCCACGCATGTGAAGGAAGACTCTAGAAGATACGAGAAGGCACCGGAACGGACGGGAGGCTGATCTGCCATGGTGGCAGGGCGCCTGCCCTACCTTCTTGGGCGCCCGCCCACCTACATGGGCCAATCGCGGATCATGCCTCCACCGCCTTTGAGGATCAATAATCACCGTTAATTAAAGTCAATTTTATCCAAAGGCTGTCGTGCATCCTACGGGGCTATATAAACAACCCTAGACCCTAGGGTTTCATTCATTATTCATTGATCAATTCATTCAGTTGATTGAGAGGTGTCCCTTGAAAGGATAACCTCTCCTTCATACACCAGGAGGATTAGGTCTAGACTCTCCAATGTAGTAGCTAGAGAGAGAGGGGGTCGAGTTGGGCTCTTGCTCAAGGTTCCGGATCTAGTCTTGGAGGCTTGGTAAAGCCTTGTATCTTCACTTCAACATTTTGTAAGACTTATACTTATTCTCTTTGTTGACACCATTTTTGGCACGTGTCAAGATAGTCGGAGTGGGCTAATCGGCAGAAGAAAAGTTATTGTGTATGTTGATAGCCGATAAAAGACAGTTTGTGAAGAAGGCTGCCGATGGATGGTGGCAGTGTATGGAGAAGCTAGGTTGGATTGGGGTGTTGCCGATAAGATTAAGGGTATTATTGCCGATGTCGATAAAGGAGGTTTGAAGACTGCTACTGATGAAATAGGAAGTGTGCCGATGAAAGAAGGCTTGAAGGCTGCTGCCGATGAAATAGGGAGTGTGCCGATGGAAAGGAGGTCAATGGGAATAAGATAGGAATTAATTTCCTTTTCTATTTTTATTAGAGTCTGATTTGTATAAGAGTCATATGTTTCCTTAGATTTGGATTTAGTGTTCTAGTCGTATTTGGTTACGTTTCTGTAGATCAGGGTATAAATATAGAGTGAAGGGCAATGTAATGAGGATCAATCAATCAATATCAAAAACCAGCTTTTACTCTTATTTACATCTATTTACTTTCCGGTGACTTCGTCAATTTGCATATTTTTCCTTTTTTTACGAGTTCTCATCGATTCGGCGAGTTGCATTGCTTCAGTGTGATCTTCGACGATCCTCGAGTTCCGTGTGAGTACCTCTTGGCAGTGACTTCCGGGCGTATCGCTGTTGTCAGGACCAAAGTGCTCGTATCTTCATCCTTGTCGATTAACAGGTCAAATCGACTGGCACGCTTTGGATATCGATTTCGGGTATTAGCTCTTTGTGTTTGCAGATCCACTTTTGCATCAACACATCTTTTGGCACACCAGTGGGACTGATCTGATCAATATGTTCAATCCTAAGATTGATGCGGGGAACATCATCGCGGTATCAGAAGATCTTAAGGAAGAACAGAAGCAGGCTATAGAAGAATACAGACAACTTTGCTTGAAGTCATTCAGCTTGAACAAGAGTGGACAAGTCATCCAGAAGCAAGATTTGCCGTTGCCTCGGCAAATTACCTTTGATTCTAATCTGGGTAAACTTCAAGAGATGGTTAATTCTGCAGTAAATCATGCTTTAATTAATCACTCCAATGTGCTATCCAATACTGTTCATAATGATGTGGTTCGAACTTTCAAAGAAGGGCAAGCGTCACCGCATTACGTTGGGCCTGCCTATCATCAACTAGAGCCAGCATCTATTATTACTCAATCGGCTCCCCCAGCCGTTGTGGGTACAAAAGTTTCTTCCCCTCCAGTATCAGCAGGCTTATCTAACGTACAATCTACACCGATGCGATCAGATTCAGTATTATCAGGACGAGTTCAGCTTAATACAGATCTATCGGCATCAGCTTTATCAGGTCCTATGCCACAGAATAACTAGATTCTTGCTAATTGGTGGGGATACGGTATGCCTCCAGAGCCATTTGCTTTTAACCCTGGGTTACCTCAAGTGTTTGATACAGCTGGAAAAACTCCTATGTCATCGGCTGGTTCGTCGATAACTCAAGTGCCTCAATATACTACAGCAACAACTATGCAACCAACTCCAGGAAGTTTCCAGATGCCTTTGGGTCAAACATCTAATTCAAGTCTGTAACAGAACCGTCCAAATTATAAGAGCACAAGTAGAAAAACAATCACCGAAGTGATCAAATTCTCGCACTTGAGCCCATATAACTCCGGTAGTCCAATGAAATCACGAGGGATTTCAAACCAATCAACATACCAGCCAAGATCGTAGTGATTCAACATAACAAGTCACATGTTACATCCATTTCACAAGTAGTTCAATATACATCGGAGTTCAACAAAGTTATTACAACTTAAGTTCAAAAGTAGCGGAAGCAAAGTAATTTGAAACTAACAACACTATTATTTAAATACATGCCAGGACGAGGGTCGACTTCCCACAAAAGCATTAGAGAGAAGATAACTCAGAATGATCATGCCCGTGATCACACTCCGCCTCTACGGCAGGAGCCAACCAACTCTTGCAGTCGCCAAGATACATCATAACCTGCAACAAGTGGGGATAAAACCCTGAGTACGAGAATGTACTCAGCTAGACTTATCCGTCATAAACCAGAAATAAAGTGACACCAAGGATCATGCAAGGCTGATATAAAGTGGGCTAGCTTGACATCATTTTGCATAAAAGCTTATTATGGATAAGTAATCATTAATGCTTAAGCATCAAGTCAATTATCATTAACCTGTCCTCTATATTAGAACCTGTACTAGAGCACTCACTTTATTAGGAGCAAACAATATTAACCATAGCAGGTATAATTTGAGGCAATCTTTCCATCGTTATCCAATTAACCATCCGTTCAATTTAATGGAATCTACGTTGCCGCTACTCAAGTCAAGTGCTCACTAACCGGGAGCGACGGCGATTCGAATCGAATTCCTATCCAGCTGGAGGGGTATTTCTAACACTCACCGCGCAGGCCCCTGCCAGGGTCGCACAAGCCACCTTTCATACAATTCAGGAATCGCGGGTCCGAATGATGTCGCAACACCAAGGGCGACACTCTGCCAGGTGATAGGGACTCTAACCCCCCCTTGGTCTCACGCCAATGTCCCCAAGCACATCCTTTCTCTCCTCCAAGAAGCAACCTACTATTCGATTCCCGGCCTGAACCATATTACTCGGCTTCGCGGTCGGAACGACTTATTCGGCCAACTAAGTGTTAGACTGCGTTCAACATGACTCAAGGACGTACAGCGAATCGGTCCTTAAATGACTCAGTCGGGGATAAATCCACACCCAAGACCTCCATGCCTTGTTGCTTCACTATCGTCATCCCGCCCGGTCTCATTTCATTTTATTAACACATGGTTCTATTCCACGATAGCAATATAGCCAACCGTGCCATATATGAATATCCCTACATCTCACAGGTGACAGGAATCACCTGACTTCTACCGCTTAAAGCAGGGCTAAGCATCTACTCGATCCTAGTCTATGTAGGATTCAGGGATTCATATATCAGGACAAGGAATGATATAATGCAGCAAGGGTTTCCATCCAACTCCTATCACTTAATGCAACAATACTTATAACATATATATAATTAATTGCTTTGAAGATAGAAGGCTTATAATGCTCCAGGGCTTGCCTGGGATCCGACTCAAGTTAGGGTATGTCAGATGAAGTCACTTGGCGAGCATCCTCCAATCTCTCACTTGTCCGGTCCTTCTATCTTCGGGATGGATCCACCAACTCTAGCTTCGGGTTTGGCTCCCCATCAGGTCCTTCACGTGGTGCATCTAGCGTACCTAAATGAGATGCAAGATGCAAGTGTATGAATACATGGGAATGCAATACATGATGCATCACACATTAATCAAGGCAAGTACAAGGTTACGCTAAATACACATAAGCACTTCACATTGCTTAAATAAACATCACACAACTTAATATAAAAGATGGCAAGCATATTAGGCATGGAACACAAGATTTCACAAGATCTCAGGTGTATTAACCTAACCACCCTCAAAGGCATAAGTCCCACTTAACAATATACAAGTAAACAACGATAATTGGAATATGTCAATTTCTGGACTTGCAAACAGTAGCTTCATAAATCAATCATATCTGGAGTTCCATAAGTCCAAATGACTTGCAAGAAGACATTCTGGAAAGCTTAGGAAAATATCTACATTTCATCTTTAATCATCTCAACATGATTCCCAAGTTATCATGACCAAACACGCAAATCTTTAAAGTCTGCACAGAAGGTAATTAAAATTTGACAGTAGACTTATTAAGCATGCAACTCTTAAACTATCAGACCTGGGATCATGAAAATTTAACACAAGCAAGATAAGATAATTATCTACAACTTTTGTATTTACCAAAATCACAGTAAACATCATTTACACCATGAAACTAGTTGCACGAGTAACACCACACATGCAGCCCAACAGCAGTGGTACAATTATAGACAGAAAACTGATAGAAACTTCAGAGAAGCATAAATGGAGTTCTAGACCTCCAACAAACATGATTCTCAACTTTATGGAAAGCTTATAAAGTTACCTACAACTTTCTTGTAATCATCTTAAGATGATTCTACAGTTAACATGGTCAATTAATTAAATAATTGCATCTCTGTCCAAAATATGGACAGAATCTGATATGCCACTTTAAACTGCTATAACTTGAGTTTTATAAATCCAATAATTATGGTTCTAGACTTTTTAGAAATCTTAACAAATTATGAACAACTTTTCTATAAACATCTAGAACTAATTCTGCCACTAACAAGGTCACACGTGGCACACAAAGCAATGCTGCCTGGGTTTGGGCAGAAACTGCCACAGTACTTTAAACAACTATAACTAAACATATACTTAACCACAAATTGTGATCTTTAGCTTTTTGAAAATATTATGAAAAGTACTACAACTCATTTATTATCAACAAGGCATGATTCATAACTTAACTGAGCTAAACAATGCATACATGCAGCACTGTCCAGAATAGAAGCAAAGCAGCATATAACATTTTTTTATTTTTATAGGTCCTAAACTATCAAGCCTAAAATCTTGAAATTTTTACTAGACATCATACATCACAAGATTAACATGCCACAAAAATTTCACTTCATTTGGAATTATATATTTACAGTTATTAAAAATAACAGATCCAACTAGCATTCAAAACCTAGTTGCATAAATATATTTTTACAGCTAAAACTTTAAACTAAAACATGCCATATTATAGATCCATTGCATAGAAAATTTCACAAGGATTCCAAAAAGTCCTCATTTGCTATTTTTGGATTTTTCTACTAATTACTACACACTTTCAAAGTTTGGCATAATTTTCTGGAAAAGAAAACCAGAAAAAACGAAAAAGGAAAAACAACTTTGCAATGGATTCCCTGCAGTTCTTCCAAATCAACCCGCAGTACAAAGTCACTATTCATATGAGTCAGTGGTGTGCAGATAAGTCCCTGTATTTTGTCGAATTGCTGCCCGAAGTCCTTGGTCGGGATTTAGAACAGGGGAGCTCGTCGGAGCTCGTGGCTCCGGCTGTTGGGGGCCATGCCGGCGTCGGGGAAGTGGCGGTGGAGCACCAGGGGGTCCGCGCGAACTCCATGGTGGCCCCAGCTCGACCGGCGATGGCTCGTGGCCTCCTGGCCACGTGCACAGGGGCTTGCGGCGGCCATGGCACCGGTGGCCATGCTCCGCCGGCGGTGAGAGGAGCTCGGGAATGGCGCATCGGGGTCGACGTGTGGCGGGGAAGGTGATGTCGTGCTTTTCTTAGGGAAGGGAGGAGGGACGACGCGGTTAGGAAGCACGAGCTGGAGCTCGAACCGGCCATGGCGGCTCGGCGTCTGCGCTCGGCTCAGAACGAGGAGAAGAGAGCGAGAGCGTGCGAGGGAGAGTGGGAGATGGAGAGCTCGGTCTCGGCCTCGGCCTCTCCCAGTGACCCAGGGCGCGACATACAAGGCTGGGAGGAGCAGCAATGGTGGGGCGCGGCGTCGGGCATGGTCGCCACGAGCTCGGACACGCGTCACCCTTTGCGGCATTTCAACGGACACCTGGCGCGTGGCGGTGTGGGTGAAGTGGAGCACCAATTTGGGCCATCTACGGACCGAATTTTGAGATAGGCCAAAAACGAAGTTTGATCTACACCTAAAGCTCTCCAATTTTGGTTAAGGGCGCTCGGCCATTAGGTCTCTAGTTTAGAAGATAATTAACTCCAAAGTTTGCATTGTCAACACTTTAATTAGCAATGAGCAAGTATCCAAATTGAGGGTCAAAATGAAATGCAAATGGTGCCAACCTCTCGTATGTTATTCCCCATCAAGTAAGCTCCAACTTTTGTATTTGCCTCAACTTAAGTTGTTTAGCAAAAACATGAGAACGCGGCATGCCAACGTCGATGACTATGGATTCTAGACTTAGAATATGTTTAAGTCTGAAAATTGTAGGATATTCAAACTTCAAGCCTCTGTTTGACAAACTTAGGGATGAAATCAGGCTTGGGTCCTTTAATAAAGTTTGTAGCATACAAACTAAACAACAACTTTTATTCAAGGGCCATGGACTGGTTCAGCATGGTTAGGGAGATAAAGATCACCAAACAAGTCAACTCATTGCTGCCCATTCTAGGACTTAGAATATTTTCTAGCTTCAAACAAAACAGCAGCTTATTCCACCTTGTGATCTCTATTTGACTAGGTTAGAGGCCAAACTAGCTCTTGACCATTAAATAAAGTTTGTTCTACACAAGATGAACTACAACTTTTATTTAAGGTCAAACCTCATAACTGGTACAGAAGTCAAACTTCCACTTTGGTCAAAGTATCAACTCGGTAAAGCCGAAACTAGGGTTTTAGGCCAATTGGGGCAATTTCTTGACATTTGCTCAACATGAACCCTTCATGACTTTTGTTGTAGAGTTCATCTAGAGTCATTTGGGTAAATTTGCAAAGCTTGGTTGATGATCTATAGTTCCATTAACTTAATGGGGCAAATTCCAATAGGAATGGAACTTATCATTTCATGTGACTTTTTGATTCCAAACTTCATGAAACTTTTCCAGGGATCAATATAGATAGTTATTGATGTGAGACATGTGAAGATACTTTGATAACAACACCCAAGCATATATCTTTTAATTGAGCTTATATGTAAGCAAGGGTGCAATATCCAAGTTTAGGTTAGGGTTTATTTCCATAGGTTTGACTTTGGCATCGTCATCTCCACTAATCTATCATATTTGAGCTCAAACCCACTGCCTAATTGGTGATAAACACCTGGGGTGTTACAGCCCTCCCCCCTTAAAAGAATTGCGTCCCGAGATTCGGAATGGAAGATCTTTTAAGGAAGAGAGACACGTTAACTAGTTCCCAATATCTTCGATAGCATTCAGCTAAAAGCATTCAACATCAGGGAACGATTTGATCAAAGGCACTTTCTGATACTTACTCTTTATGGTAAAATTTGTCTGAAGAATTTCCTTCATTGACTTCCATGAAGCATTGTTACTTTGGGAGGAATCCAAGATAACACGTACTACATTCTCAGTGTACGGAGATCATTTGGTCCATGAGTGAACCACTCACAAGTATCTGACTCTCTAATGAGCACAACATAGGCCATATGAACTTGACACTAGACCGAAATAATCAGAAGTATACTCGTTGAAATGACTCTATATTCACACGGTTTTGAAAAGCAGTTCTCTACCAAAATGGCTTGAGTACAACCTTCCAAAAGGGTGAGATCATAGACGACAAATATACTCTGAGGCTATAGGATACTGACTAACCAATAGATAGGGTCTATGTTGGTCGTAAATGTTCCTTCATTTAGACACCAACTAATGGAAAACTACTTTAGGTTCCATGTGTGCAGTTCTCTTTCTCTGATGACAACACTGTATTATTTGTGTCCGTTGAGGGATCAGTGAATGTGATAGCTGACTCTGTCGGCTTTGTATTTCTGTCAAATGTTACCTAAGAAGATTCTTTTATCCAAAGACAACAGTTATCTAGGTTGAATCGGATGCAACCTCTTGGGTAAAAACACCTTAAGGTACCAAAGATCAGTGAGTATTAGCAATTATTGCTAAAGAAGGATATAGCAAGGTTTGGTAGACAGCAAAAATTGCAAGTATTTACCAACTTCGGTAATTAACTCACTACCGAGCAAGTTGAGTACAATCCCCTTCGTGAGGCAGTTTCACAGTAAGTTGAGTTTGACTTGCAATCTAGTGAAACTAGCTTTGTCAGGCTAACTTTTCACCGTGAGGCTTCCTCTTTAGGATTAAACAGCAACTCTAAGCTGGGAAATTTGTTGTTTGACACTTTTCAATTTGCTTTTGATTCGCGATGGTATAAATTGATTTGCAGAAACCAAGGCTGCTCGTACATTGTGGATACGAGAAAGCAAAAGCAACGAAAGAGTGTAAACTAGTATCTACGGGACCTAAAAAGGGCCCTCCAACAGTAGATCTCAACCATTAATTTACGTACCAGTCCGATGATGCACACGCTTTGAACTTGCGGGTTACTTTTTGCAAGGCAACATGCATACTCCGCCTGGAGGACATGTATGAGAATAAGGAACCGTTTAGGAATATTCCTCAATACTGCATCCAACAGAGTTATAAACAAACCGTTTGTGGCACCTAAGGGCACAAGGATGTTGATCGAAACTAGGGCATGCATTTCTCTAATTCTTCACCGCAGCTGATTGAACACCTTGCACTATCTGTGTGTTTGTCCAAGACGGAATTGACTTGATTACAATGGCTCTAGAAGATAGAATATCACTCAATGGGGTCATTCAATGAGTACTTCATTAACTTCTTGTTGGTTATTGCTCTGTAAGACATAGCCTTCGTAGCTACCAAGGAGTCATTACCTAGTTGGAGATTAACGTTCCTATTGGTAACTAATCAGTTGTCTCTCAACACTAAAAATTTCCAAATCTTCACTCTTTACCACAATAATCATGGTTGATGCAGAACAGATGGTTGCCATCGAGGTCAGCAGATATGGAGTCACACCAGAGATGGTTGATTTCGATTGTATTGTCATTATGCACCCAAGATTGAGACTTGGATAGCTCGGGTCATATGCACAATGCAACAATCGATTCTCATCCCATAGCTAACTTGTCCAACATTAAGTATTGCGTGTCCTTTTTATCCAATAGAGATGAGAAACATTGCTCCCTAGATGGTGGTTGTCAGTATTGGGACAACTAAGTAGAGTCGTGTTGACGGTCCTTAAGTATCAATTATAACTATCAAATAAATAGAGAAAAGGATCCAAATGAAACCAACACCTAGACTTAGGGTTTTATCTGATAGAATTCCACGAGTTTTGCTGTTTATCTATTTCTACAGGGGGTTATCAGGAAATACGGAAGAAAGGCCCACATGTCGGATTAATGACAGGATATTAACCGAACACGTAATTATCTTGCATCTAGAAGACTCCAGAAGCCACGGGAACGAACGGGAGGCGTAACGGGGCCGGAGACAGGGCGCTCGCCCTAGTCCCCAGGGCGCCCGCCCCCTCCTGTGGACCAATCAGGCTCCGCCTCGAGGATTATGCTCCACCGACCTAGAGGATCAAGGAAAACCGCACGATCAATGTCGGTTTGATCCAACGGCCCAGATTCATCCGAAAGGGCTATATAAGCAAGGCCCCTGCCCCTGGAGGAGAGGCCCTCGTCTCATACTTCAAACCCTAATTTAGGAGGAGAGCCTCTGATCAAGCCCTAGAGCCACCACATCAACTATATCTCTAGTTAGCATAGCTACATAGGATTAGAACTAGAAGGAGTCAATCTTCGATTGGTTCCCGGATCTGTCAAGAGGATTCTTGGTAATACCTCTCTGTTCTTCAATTGTTCATCATTGTTCTTCAATATTATGAATATGACTTTGTTCTATTTCAATATATTGATTATGACTTTGCTCTACTTGATTATATTTGCAATTATATTGTTCTTAGTTTATCATAGTTATATGCTTGGCTTAGTTAGATTGGAATTATATACATGCCTAGGATCCTATAGCGTTTATCCATGTGTACAGTGGGTGAATGATAATTATTATGTAGACGTGGTGTCTATACCGTATTTATCTGCGATTGCACCCTATATGCCGGATTGTGGGGTAGTTCGCGATAGTGACAGCTTCGTTGATTCTTATATAGTCCCCCTCTCGTGTATAGGGCAGGCAGAGCAACACTATTACAGGGGAGTGATTGCTATGTTCTTCATCTTCCTTGCTAATATTCACTATGCATGGATATAGTCTTTTCTCACCATGATTGCCAAGTATAATTGCACTAACTATGATATGCTAGACTTTATAGTTAATAATAACTTAGGGAATATCTTTGTAGTTCATCCTAATTCCATGCTAATGACTTGCTAGAATATCTGTTGAGGTGCTTATCATTATTATATGTGGCTAGCTGATCAGATTAATTATCTTTGTCACCATTATCACTTTACCTTTACTTAATGTGACATTTATACCTGTATAAAGAGATTGATAAATACTCTCGGTTATACATGCAATGATGTGTACTCAGTTCCATATTCTCATTCCATTATCAACCATGATACTTAGAAATCCCTTCCCAGTGGTAAAAATATAAATAACGATACCTGGAATACTTCCCGGTTAAAATGCTACATCGGTATTAATCTGTGCGCTTGCAGATCCCTTTTATTATTTATCTTGATGAGCAAATGCATATTTCAATACCGCGTCTCTCATGTCATGCTGGGGATGACAACTTGGCTTAAGTGGCATGAGGGATAGGTTTGACATTTTTGGCGCCGTTATCAGAATTAGAAAACTAAGTCTACTTTTGGTAGTGACGTTAAGAATGCCCAACAAGCATTTTTGGCGCTGTTGCCGGGGAAGGTTGATTACTAAGTAGGAATGAATATGGAACTTTGAGTCATCATTTGCATCACTAATCTGATCGAGCTTGTCAATTCTCTTATGCAGTTTTACCCCTGTATTTTCCATTTTGATTATTTATTGCAGGGTGATGCATGAATAGAAGACATCTTCCAGACAACTTTGTTGACGATCCCGAAGCCTTATTCAGAAGAACAAGAGCCAAGCTCAAGGAGACATCGTCAACACTTCAGCACAAAGCTTCATCCAAATCCGAAGACCGCCGAAGTTTCATCTGGAATTTGTCGACTGAATTCGAAGCCATGGCGAACAAGTCGATCCGCGAGTTCTCAGCTCCCACTACGGACAACATCCGCACTGGACCTGCTGGGGAGATCAACCGCAACTTCGAGCTCAAGCCTGGGCTCATCAACATGGTGCAAGCTAACCAGTTCTGTGGGAAGCCACATGAAGACGCTAGTGCTCATCTTCAACACTTCCTGGAGATCTGCAGCACTTTCACCATGGCTGAAGTCCCCAGAGACGCCATACTACTTCGCCTTTTCCCATTCTCACTGTTGGGGAGAGCGAAGCAGTGGTTCTACGCTACAAAGGAGAAGAACACTACGTGGGCACTCTGCTCCATGAACTTTCTGGCCAAATTCTTTCCCATGGGCAAGACCAATGCTCTCCGTGGGAAGATTACAAGTTTTCAGCAACAACATGATGAATCCGTTCCAGAAGCATGGGAGCGCTTCCAAGACTACATCCTAGAATGTCCCCATCATGGAATGGAAAGCTGGCTGTTGATGCAGACATTTTATCATGGGCTCATTAACAGTGCCCGTGAAACCATGGATGCTGCAGCTAGAGGAGCATTCCTATCACTCACCATACCTCAAGCCACAGCTCTTGTGGAGAAGATGGCATCCAACCAAGGTTGGAATGAAGAAAGAACTCAGACACGCAAGAGAGGTGGAGGTATGCACCAGCTCAAGGAGGTAGACATGCTGTCTGCCAAGCTAGACCTACTCATGAAGAAGCTCGATGATCGAGCTGGAGAAAAGAAAGAAGTCATGCACGTCTACGACTCCCACATGACTTGTGAGGAGTGTGGAGGTACTGGACACTCGGGCAATCACTGTCCTGAGTTGCTGGAGGACGTGAACTACATCAACAATAACAACAACAACTACTACAACCGTCCTCAGCAGAATCAAGGTTGGAATCAACAGAGGCCTAACTACTCAGGTAATTACCAATGTAACAATTCTTTCAATAATAATAATAATTATCCACCTTTGAGAGAGTTAGTGTCCAACCAAGGAAAGCTAATGGATAACCTGTCTAAGAAATTGGCATCTAATGATAAAATACTAGAAAATATAAATAATAGAATGGATAATTTCTCTACTGCCATCAAGAACCAGATTAGCTTTAATAAAATGATTGAATCTCAGTTGAATCAAATAGCTGCTGTTGTTCCTGCTACTAACCCCGGTATACCATCACAACCAGAAGGACTAGAATCTGCAAATCTTGTAGACATGTTTGATGCAGGAGATTACTGGAGTAACCCTATCGTGGAAGTAAGTACTGACCGTCTGCCGGTCAAGAGAGGCGATCCAGGACGCCCCGTCATCTCGATCTCCATCGGCATGCGAGACTTCCCAGAAGCACTCTGTGACTTTGGCTCTAGCGTCAACATCATGCCCAGGGTACTCTATGAAAAACTCTTTTCACAACCATTATTAGAAACAACCATGTGTTTGCAGCTTGCAGATAGGACACTGAGTTTCCCGAGAGGAATATTGAAGAACATCTGTGTCCGAGTGGGTTCCTCGTACGCTCCAGCAGACTTCGTAGTGATAGAGACCGGTTCTGATGAGAGGGCTCCCGTCATCCTAGGGAGACCATTCCTGAACACCACGGGAGCTGTCATCTACGCTAGTGCTGCAAAGATCAGTTTCTACATCAAGGGGAGGAAGGAAACGTTTTCCTTCAAGAACAAGACCGCACAAATCCCAGAGCAACCCCAATATGAACCAAGGAAGAGGACCAACAGGAGGAACAAGAGCAAGAAGCAAGTATGGACCGAGACAGCTAAGATGGTCACTGCCGTGCACAAAGGTCAAGATCGCCAACTCAAGTCACCGTTCTTGCCTAAGAAGGACGACCCAGGTATGCCAAGCATTTATTGCTCCATTAATGGGTTCCACTTCTACAAGACACTTTGCGACACTGGGTCGGGCGTCAACATAATGGCCAAGGTCACCTATGAACTTCTGTTCGGAACCATGCCCTTAAACCCAACATATATTCAGCTCCAGATGGCAGATCAGACATTCCGACAGGTCGAAGGTACAGTAACTAACGTCCCTGTCAAGATAGACGATCACTTTGTCCATACAGACTTTCAGGTTATTGACATGGGAGAAGATGAATACGATCCACCCATCATCCTTGGAAGACCATTCCTTAGTACTGTCAAAGCAATCATTTGCATTGGAACTGGAGAAGTCCACATGCACTTCCCCTCTGAGAAGGTACGTCTTTACTTTACTGACCCTAACTATGTATTTGAAGAATCCAAGCAGGTCAGGACAAGAAGAAGGCGGCGTAACCACAATCAGAAGCAACAGGTCATCAAGGACGGATGGGCAGATTATGAAGGAGAAGTGGTAAGATCTGAAGACATACCACTCAACCAACACTATCCTGAGGAGACCAAAGCACCGAGACAGGTATGGAAGGAAAAGACAATTGCACATGAAGAAGAGGCGCTGCCGGAACCACCGACTACGCCATCCACCAAGTCCCAGGACGACTGAACAAATAAGAGTCCCGTTCAGAGGACTTAAAAACACCGAACGCCTTGCCAAGAGGTAACTTGGTAGTTATCCTTTCCTTTTAATTATTTACTTTATCTTAAATAGTTTGCTTAGTTAATCATATTCATACTATCTTAAAAAGAAAATAAAAATGTTAAAAACCCTAAAGCCCCATGTGAGTATGCGAGTGGCATAAAACCCATAAGTACATTCACTGTGGTGGCATAAAAAATATATATATATAATAAATACATAAATATTTTCTTCTGCTTTATAAAAGAAAAAAAACATAAAAAAATCAAGGAGGCTCAGCATGATAAAGGCTAGATATTTATGCTAACACTTAATTAGTTCCACAAAGCTTTGTTGTCTATTTGAGCTTCACAGAATTCAAGGAGACTAGCAGACAGAGGACATTCTAATCGCTGTCAGGGTGCTGCCGACTTTCAAATACATCTCCGCCATCTGCTAGCTACATCAGAAGAGATTATGTCAAGATCCAGCTTGGGGGAGAGCACCCCCATTATCTTGCTAAGTATTTCTATCTTTATCTTTATATTTATATATACTTCTACAATATAAAAATAAAAAATATACATAACTATGAAAAAAAAACCAAATAAAGATTTTGTGCTTATATATATACCTATATCTTTTGCTTAGTGTGTTTTAATAAATAAATAAAGTGGCTATGCTAAACTGAATCTAGATAATAATAAAACTCTAGCATGGATATGATGAATAGTTGCTTTACCTAACTTTCAAATTTGAAGTTCTCTCTCTAAGTTTAGACATAACTGTTATCATTTAAAGCTTGCTCTAAACCTGAACTTGTGGGAAGAGAACTTGATCTAAGGTCTAAGTTGTTAACGGATATGATATGGGAAGGTTGAGCTGCTGTTTATCTATTCCTAGAGATGCTAGAATTCTGGAGAATTTTATCTTTGAAAATCTTAAAATGCTACATGATGAGTTCCTGTATGATGAGAGTTTAAGTTTCTACCACAGCCATACATACATGCTTGCTAGACTTTAAGCCATACCTTTACTTTTTACTGCTTATGAGCATTGAGTGTAGTCAAGCTGTGTAGACCCTTAGGAGCTTGTCATGCGGTTAAAATCAAGATTCACTTGCACGATCAATCATACATGCTGCTTCTACTCCGGAAGTACGCATCCACATATATCCATTCATTCTCATCTCCAGATCCACATAAAATTATTCTACTCCTAATCCGGGAGAGAATAGCCAAAAATATTTTCCCATTCTTGTTATCCCCTGTGAAATAAATGCTTAAGCTATTTTGGTTACTACCACTTGCTATATTGTTCTAAGGAGATGAGTGCTCTATACGAGGAAATAAAAAGGGGCAAGTGCCCGGAACCTCGAAAAGAAAAAGATACAAGGAAATAAAAAGGAGCAAGTGCTCGGAACCTCGATGAAAAAAAAAGAAAAAGTGTGAGAAGAGAGGTAAAAATGGACAAGTGTCTGACAGTAGAATTAGGGGTACAAGATACCCACCTGAAAAAAAAGAAAATATAGAGCACCTCATTCTCCTCAAGAGCTTTAAAAGCAAGAAAGGTACGTATCCCCTCAAAAAGAGCAAAAGTAGAATTAGACTTTCATCATTGTTATCATCACTACCACCATACACCATTTACTCGCCACACATGCACATCTTGATTTGACTTATTGGCTTGTTTCTCTGGATCCATGGTTTGACTATGCAATAAATGTCTTGTAAGTATGTATACTTTATCTCCCACCTATGAGCTCCAGATATCAAAAGCCTTATTAGAATAGGATGAGAGAGAAGGCAATGTCACTCTGCCTTATACCACAAATACTACATACTTTGCTTTGAGAGAAGGCAGACACCATTACTACCTTGGTGAGGATCCAGAAATACCACAAAAGAGAGACCTGAGAGAGTCATACAAGGAATCTCTGGGTTTTTTTTGAAAATCTGCAAAAAACTCCAAGAGCTATAGCTGATCAAGAATAAGAGACATGGTGCTTGACTAGACTGTTCTATCTTTTAACCGCTCAAGACAAAGGTGACGGTTGCAAGCCCCATGGTGAAAGGTATAATGAGTAAGTTTTAAGTCTTGACAGTTTACTTTAACTCAGAGATGAGACTCTATTTGAAAGCATGTGTACCGTCAAAATTCAAAGCCATTTCAGCAACTTCTCATCCATCGCTGAGTCTATCCTTGCTCAGGGACGAGCAAGAGGTAAGCCTGGGGGAGTTTGTTGACGGTCCTTAAGTATCAATTATAACTATCAAATAAATAGAGAAAAGGATCCAAATGAAACCAACACCTAGACTTAGGGTTTTATCTGACAGAATTCCACGAGTTTTGCTGTTTATCTATTTCTGCAGGGGGTTATCAGGAAATACAGAAGAAAGGCCCACATGTTGGATTAATGACGGGATATTAACCGAACACGTAATTATCTTGCATCTAGAAGACTCCAGAAGCCACGGGAACGAACGGGAGGCGTAACGGGGCCGGAGACAGGGCGCCCGCCCTAGTCCCCAGGGCGCCCGCCCCCTCCTATGGACCAATCAGGCTCCGCCTCGAGGATTATGCTCCACCGACCTAGAGGATCAAGGAAAACCGCACGATCAATGTCGGTTTGATCCAACGGCCCAGATTCATCCGAAAGGGCTATATAAGCAAGGCCCCTGCCCCTGGAGGAGAGGCCCTCGTCTCATACTTCAAACCCTAATTTAGGAGGAGAGCCTCTGATCAAGCCCTAGAGCCACCACATCAACTAGATCTCTAGTTAGCATAGCTACATAGGATTAGAACTAGAAGGAGTCAATCTTCGATTGGTTCCCAGATCTGTCAAGAGGATTCTTGGTAATACCTCTCTGTTCTTCAATTGTTCATCATTGTTCTTCAATATTATGAATATGACTTTGTTCTATTTCAATATATTGATTATGACTTTGCTCTACTTGATTATATTTGCAATTATATTGTTCTTAGTTTATCATAGTTATATGCTTGGCTTAGTTAGATTGGAATTATATACATGTCTAGGATCGTATAGCGTTTATCCATGTGTACAGTGGGTGAATGATAATTATTGTGTAGACGTGGTGTCTATACCGTATTTATCTGCGATTGCACCCTATATGCCGGATTGTGGGGTAGTTCGCGATAGTGACAGCTTCATTGATTCTTATATAGTCCCCCTCTCGTGTATAGGGCAGGCAGAGCAACACTATTACAGGGGAGTGATTGCTATGTTCTTCATCTTCCTTGCTAATATTCACTATGCATGGATATAGTCTTTTCTCACCATGATTGCCAAGTATAATTGCACTAACTATGATATGCTAGACTTTATAGTTAATAATAACTTAGGGAATATCTTTGTAGTTCATCCTAATTCCATGCTAATGACTTGCTAGAATATCTGTTGAGGTGCTTATCATTATTATATGTGGCTAGCTGATCAGATTAATTATCTTTGTCACCATTATCACTTTACCTTTACTTAATGTGACATTTATACCTGTATAAAGAGATTGATAAATACTCTCGGTTATACATGCAATGATGTGTACTCAGTTCCATATTCTCATTCCATTATCAACCATGATACTTAGAAATCCCTTCCCAGTGGTAAAAATATAAATAACGATACCTGGAATACTTCCCGGTTAAAATGCTACATCGGTATTAATCTGTGCGCTTGCAGATCCCTTTTATTATTTATCTTGATGAGCAAATGCATATTTCAATACCGCGTCTCTCATGTCATGCTGGGGATGACAACTTGGCTTAAGTGGCATGAGGGATAGGTTTGGCATTTTTGGCGCCGTTATTAGAATTAGAAAACTAAGTCTACTTTTGGTAGTGACGTTAAGAATGCCCAACAAGTCGCTTGTCTACCACCTATTGCAGTCTGCTAATGTTTATGTCGGTGACCTATTCTTCAAAGATTTTCCTCTTAGCAACTTTAGAAGGAAGTTCCACTACTTTCGGTCTAAGATATGGATCTTACGATACGATTTGGAGAGATAATCAAGAAAAGGAACACGAGAAAATAACACATCGACTGTCATTTCATAATGGATCATGACTAGAAACTGTGATACCAGCGCGTGCCAAGCAGCCAGCCATGTGTCTGCAGCCACAGGAGGCCCTTGGTTTCGTCGCGGCACCATCAGCGGCTACTCATAACACCATTACTAAACACACAACGAAAGTGAAATTTCAAGTGGCACCAATGGGCTGTAAGAGCAAGCGCCATACAAGGAGGGATAGCAAGCAAAGGTAGTCACAAGGTTTAAAATCAACACGAAAATGATCCGAAGATCCAAATATAGCACAAGAGAACATCCCGCAATTGCCAAGGATAACTGAGTAAGAGACTCTTGCTTAAATTCTACGTACGACTTGCATCCACCGAGGGGAGTACTAGATAAAATATTAACAGGAGATTCAATCATGTTGAGCAACAACATGAAATCAAGACTGATGAACATTCCGAGACTTGGGAAGGTTGGAGACGAATTAAGCAAATTTCAAGGCAAAAACTGATATGTCAATCAGAGATTGAGTCGCTACGGTAGATACACGAATTTGTAAGCACACGATTTAGAGGCCATAGCAGAGAGACGTTGCGTCACACTAGCTAACCTTTGGGAGAGATAACCGGAAGGTCCAACATGGATTTGGGTCCGGTCTCCACAACTGGCAACGTACGAACCATGGTCAAAGGCTAGCGTTGATAAAAGTTAACTTGGTTGGTCAGTCGATAAGGGTCTTCACAAAAAGGGTTGCAAAACATCCGCGGCTTATGCAAACATATAGGAGAACTAAACTTTGGGCTTTCGGTCACGCAAAGGCATGGATACAAACATTCAAGGGCTAACCACCAAGTCTACAGGCTCAGGCTCCTAAGAGAGAACCTAAATGAAGACAACAACCATACAATTACGTAACATGAACGTTGTTCTAGGATAAAGCTATGTGACCCTCGTATGCTCACCGAGGACAAACGAGGTGACAACTAGGGCACTACCTAGATAACAAGCATCCATACAATATCACATTCAAGCAGACATTTGAGAAAATTCAAACGAATGGGCTTAAGCAACCAATACAAGCACAAGGCTCACCCAAAATAAGCATTTATCTAAAGCAAGAACTAACTACAAGTTTAGCTCTAAACAAACGCTAGCTAAGGTGACTAACTTAGCGTGGGCACAGAATCTGGACAGCAATACAGTAGTTACTTGTTTCAACCATAACTGAGGTTGCAGACCTCCCATAAAGGTGATCCTAGACTTTATATAAAGCTTAGGGAGATGACTACACTTTAGTTATTCATACCAAAAGCTAAATCATAGGTTAACATGGCCAAAAATGCTAATGTTTCAGATCTGTACCAATATGGATAGAAAACTGACAAGAACTTAAAAAAATGCGTAACTGGAGTTCTAGGGACCCAACAAGGCTGACCCTTAACTTTATGTAAAGATTACTAAGTTGTATATAACTTTCTTAATATCATATTAAGATGATTCTATAGCTAACAAGGCCAAACAAGATAATGAAGACATCTCTGCCCAGATTTGGACAGATTCTGTCATTTCCCTTTGCAAGCTCATAACTAGAGATTTAGACCACCCCAATTAGTGCTATAGGACATTTTGGAAAGCTTAGAAAAAGTACTACACTTCTTCTATTATCTCCAAGACATGATTCCATATGCACACTGGTCAAACAAACCAAACATTCAGATCTATTCAGAACATTAGCAAAACTTGACCGTAAACTTTTAAAATTCATAACTCTCAACCCATAAGACCTAGGGTCATAAAATTTTTAGGACAAGCTAGATAAGTAAGTTTGCTACAACTTTGGTATTCTCTATAACTACAGAAAACACCATTATGATCACGAAAGCATCACTACAACAGAAACTGTCCTAACCGACAACGTTCAACAAGCAAAACAAAGCTTGCCTTTGTTCTACTTAACAAGAGAGCACACAAACATATCATTCTAGTAGCTCTAAACATTATTACCTTAGACCAACCAATTTAATTCATTCATGAGAATTCTCAATTACTTACGTGAGGTCTAAAGCATTAGCAAATGCTTGTATGAACAACATATTCATCACTTGGCTAAACTAGAGGATAACTCTAAGTTCAAGCATGTAGCCACACTCATTTCAAGTAAGGCTAAGCACACATTTTTCTCAAGCATTTCCTATTCAAGCAACATGGAACAAAGCATTCATGTCTAACTCCACACAAGGAAGAGACTACATAACATCAATCACAAGTCACTTAATATCGAACAAGGGTGAGAGAAGCATAGCTATGCATAAAGCAACAATCATGATAATGCATGCTTCGTCCTATTCGTCCTCATGAGATTGCCAACCTAAGGTGGCGATCACGTTCTATGTCGGTGGCATAACACGCACTCTCTAGATATATAGCTAGTCGACAGCTACATTCGACTTACGTATTCGTGGTTAGTGTACCTGCAGAAAAGCTTCATTGCAGCCCAACATTTCCCAATATAGCACACAATGAAAGCAGAGAAGTAAAATTCTAAGTACTCCCATGTACATATACCCCCGTATATATACATGTAGCACCAAAACTACCCGAATCATTCGATCACCCATAATTAAGTACCTTCATATATACATGTGTGTAACATGTAAATAATCCAGTAACCAAAACTAGCTCTCCCCTAGACCGCAGGTTGTACGGTCATACTCTCACAACTCACACTTACCTGAGCGTAGGTGCGATGTTGCATAAAAATAAACTAGCGACATATATGGCTATTTCATATATGAAGGCTACCTCTAATTTGACACACCGGGTAGCATAGTGTGGGAGAGTTATCACACATACATACCTTGGCCTGGGCGTAGATGCATAAATGAAAAATCCCCAAGTTAGTACTTATATAAGCCACCTAATAATCCTTATATGGGCATAAGGAAATTGACCACTGGCATACTTAGATTTAGAATTTAGTTTTCACAAACCTATATATAGCTATAAGTTGATAAAACTGATTTTATAAAACAAAACATTTGTTTTAAATGCACATACGACAAGTTTAATGTTGAATCTTGCTCCGATGCCAGCTGTAACAGAACCGTCCAAATTATAAGAGCACAAGTACAAAAACAATCACCGAAGTGATCAAATTCTCGCACTTGAGCCTATATAACTCCAGTAGTCCAATGAAATCACGAGGGATTTCAAACCAATCAACATACCAGCCAAGATCGTAGTGATTCAACATAACAAGTCACATGTTACATCCATTTCACAAGTAGTTCAATATACATCGGAGTTCAACAAAGTTATTACAACTTAAGTTCAAAAGTAGCGGAAGCAAAGTAATTTGAAACTAACAACACTATTATTTAAATACATGCCAGGACGAGGGTCGACTTCCCACAAAAGCATTAGAGAGAAGATAACTCAGAATGATCATGCCTGTGATCACACTCCGCCTCTACGGCAGGAGCCAACCAACTCTTGCAGTCGCCAAGATACATCACAACCTGCAACAAGTGGGGATAAAACTCTGAGTACGACAATGTACTCAGCTAGACTTACCCGTCATAAACCAGAAATAAAGTGACACCAAGGATCATGCAAGGCTGATATAAAGTGGGCTAGCTTGACATCATTTTACATAAAAGCTTATTATGGATAAGTAATCATTAATGCTTAAGCATCAAGTTAATTATCATTAACCTGTCCTCTATATTAGAACCTGTACTAGAGCACTCACTTTATTAGGAGCAAACAATATTAACCATAGCAGGTATATTTGAGGCAACCTTTCCATCGTTATCCAATTAACCATCCGTTCAATTTAATGGAATCTACGTTGCCGCTGCTCAAGTCAAGTGCTCACTAACCGGGAGCGACGGCGATTCGAATCGAATTCCTATCCAGCTGGAGGGGTATTTCTAACACTCACCGCGCAGGCCCCTGCTAGGGTCGCACAAGCCACCTTTCATACAATTCAAGAATCGTGGGTCCGAATGATGTCGCAACCCCAAAGGCGACACTCTGTCAGGTGATAGGGACTCTAACCCCCTCTTGGTCTCACGCCAATGTCCCCAAGCACATCCTTTCTCTCCTCCAAGAAGCAACCTACCATTCGATTCCTGGCCTGAACCATATTACTCGGCTTCGCGGTCGGAACGACTTATCCGGCCAACTAAGTGTTAGACTGCGTTCAACATGACTCAAGGACGTACAGCGAATCGGTCCTTAAACGACTCAGACGGGGATAAATCCATACCCAAGACCTCCATGCCTTGTTGCTTCACTATCGTCATCCCGCCCGGTCTCATTTCATTTTATTAACACATGGTTCCATTCCACGATAGCAATATAGCCAACCGTGCCATATATGAATATCCCAACATCTCGCAGGTGACAGGAAATCACCTGACTTCTACCGCTTAAAGAAGGGCTAAGCATCTACTCGATCCTAGTCTATGTAGGATTCAGGGATTCATATATCTGGATAAGGAATGATATAATGCATCAAGGGTTTCCAACCAACTCCTATCACTTAATGTAACAATACTTATAACATATATATAATTAATTGCTTTGAAGATAGAAGGCTTATAATGCTCCGGGGCTTGCCTGGGATCCGACTCAAGTTAGGGTATGTCAGATGAAGTCACTTGGCGAGCATCCTCCAATCTCTCACTTGTCCGGTCCTTCTATCTTCGGGATGGATCCACCAACTCTAGCTTCGGGTTTGGCTCCCCATCAGGTCCTTCACGTGGTGCATCTAGCGTACCTAAATGAGATGCAAGGTGCAAGTGTATGAATACATGGGAATGCAATACATGATGCATCACACATTAATCAAGGCAAGTACAAGGTTACGCTAAATACACATAAGCACTTCACATTGCTTAAATAAACATCACACAACTTAATATAAAAGATGGCAAGCATATTAGGCATGGAACACAAGATTTCACAAGATATCAGGTGTATTAACCTAACCACCCTCAAAGGCATAAGTCCCACTTAACAATATACAAGCAAACAACGATAATTGGAATATGTCAATTTCTGGACTTGCAAACAGTAGCTTCATAAATCAATCATATCTGGAGTTCCGTAAGTCCAAATGACTTGCAAGAAGACATTCTGGAAAGCTTAGGAAAATATCTACATTTCATCTTTAATCATCTCAACATGATTCCCAAGTTATCATGACCAAACATGCAAATCTTTAAAGTCTACACAGAAGGTAATTAAAATTTGACAGTAGACTTATTAAGCATCCAACTCTTAAACTATCAGACCTGGGATCATGAAAATTTAACACAAGCAAGATAAGATAATTATATACAACTTTTGTATTTACCAAAATCATAGTAAACATCATTTACACCATGAAACTAGTTGCACGAGTAACACCACACATGCAGCCCAACAGCAGTGGTACAATTATAGACAGAAAACTGATAGAAACTTCAGAGAAGCATAAATGGAGTTTTAGACCTCCAACAAACATGATTCTCAACTTTATGGAAATCTTATAAAGTTACCTACAACTTTCTTGTAATCATCTTAAGATGATTCTACAGTTAACATGGTCAATTAATTAAATAATTGCATCTCTGTCCAAAATATGGACAGAATCTGATATGCCACTTTAAACCGCTATAACTTGAGTTTTATAAATCCAATAATTATGGTTCTAGACTTTTTAGAAAGCTTAACAAATTATGAACAACTTTTCTATAAACATCTAGAACTAATTCTGCCACTAACAAGGTCACACATGGCACACAAAGCAATGCTGCCTGGGTTTGGGCAGAAACTGCCACAGTACTTTAAACAACTATAACTAAACATATACTTAACCAAAAATTGTGATCCTGAGCTTTTTGAAAATATTATGAAAAGTACTACAACTCATTTATTACCAACAAGGCATGATTCATAACTTAACTGAGCTAAACAATGCATACATGCAGCACTGTCTAGAATAGAAGCAAAGCAGCATATAACATTTTTTTATTTTTATAGCTCCTAAACTATCAAGCCTAAAATCTTGAAATTTTTACTAGACATCATACATCACAAGAGTAACATGCCACAAAAATTTCCCTTCATTTGGAATTATATATTTACAGTTATTAAAAATAACAGATCCAACTAGCATTCAAAACCTAGTTGCATAAATATATTTTTACAGCTAAAACTTTAAACTAAAACATGCCATATTATAGATCCACTGCATAGAAAATTTCACAAGGATTCCAAAAAGTCCTCATTTGCTATTTTTGGATTTTTCAACTAATTACTACACACTTTCAAAGTTTGGCATAATTTTCTGGAAAAGAAAACCAGAAAAAACGAAAAAGGAAAAACAACTTTGCAATGGAGTCCCTGTAGTTCTTCCAAATCAACCCGCAGTACAAAGTCACTATTCATATGAGTCAGTGGTGTGCAGATAAGTCCCTGTATTTTGTCGAATTGCTGCCCGAAGTCCTTGGTCGGGATTTAGAACAGGGGAGCTCGTCGGAGCTCGTGGCTCCGGCTGTTGGGGGCCATGCCGACGTCGGGGAAGTGGCGGTGGAGCACCAGGGGGTCCGCGCGAACTCCATGGTGGCCCCAGCTCGACCGGCGATGGCTCGTGGCCTCCTGGCCACGTGCACAGGGGCTTGCGGCGGCCATGGCACCGGTGGCCATGCTCCGCCGGCGGTGAGAGGAGCTCGGGAATGGCGCATCGGGGTCGACGTTTGGCGGGGAAGGTGATGTCGTGCTTTTCTTAGGGAAGGGAGGAGGGACGACGCGGTTAGGAAGCTCGAGCTGGAGCTCGAACCGGCCATGGCGGCTCGGCGTCTGCACTCGGCTCAGAACGAGGAGAAGAGAGCGAGAGCGTGCAAGGGAGAGTGGGAGATGGAGAGCTCGGTCTCGGCCTCGGCCTCTCCCAGTGACCCAGGGCACGACATACAAGGCTGGGAGGAGCAGCAATGGTGGGGCGCGGCGTCGGGCATGGTCGCCACGCGCTCGGACACGCGTCACCCTTTGCGGCATTTCAACGGACACCTGGCGCGTGGCGGTGTGGATGAAGTGGAGCACCAATTTGGGCCGTCTACGGACTGAATTTTGAGATAGGCCAAAAACGAAGTTTGATCTACACCTAAAGCTCTCCAATTTTGGTTAAGGGCGCTCGGCCATTAGGTCTCTAGTTTAGAAGATAATTAACTCCAAAGTTTGCACTGTCAACACTTTAATTAGCAATGAGCAAGTATCCAAATTGAGGGTCAAAATGAAATGCAAATGGTGCCAACCTCTCGTATGTTATTCCCCATCAAGTAAGCTCCAACTTTTGTATTTGCCTCAACTTAAGTTGTTTAGCAAAAACATGAGAACGCGGCATGCCAACGTCGATGACTATGGATTCTAGACTTAGAATATGTTTAAGTCTGAAAACTGTAGGATATTCAAACTTCAAGCCTCTGTTTGACAAACTTAGGGATGAAATCAGGCTTGGGTCCTTTAATAAAGTTTGTAGCATACAAACTAAACAACAACTTTTATTAAAGGGCCATGGACTGGTTCAGCATGGTTAGGGAGATAAAGATCACCAAACAAGTCAACTCATTGCTGCCCATTCTAGGACTTAGAATATTTTCTAGCTTCAAACAAAACAACAGCTTATTCCACCTTGTGATCTCTATTTGACTAGGTTAGAGGCCAAACTAGCTCTTGACCATTAAATAAAGTTTGTTCTACACAAGATGAACTACAACTTTTGTTTAAGGTCAAACCTCATAACTGGTACAGAAGTCAAACTTCCACTTTGGTCAAAGTATCAACTCGGTAAAGCTGAAACTAGGGTTTTAGGCCAATCGGGGCAATTTCTTGACATTTTCTCAACATGAACCCTTCATGACTTTTGTTGTAGAGTTCATCTAGAGTCATTTGGGTAAATTTGCAAAGCTTGGTTGATGATCTATAGTTCCATTAACTTAATGGGGCAAATTCCAATAGGAATGGAACTTATCATTTCATGTGACTTTTTGATTCCAAACTTCATGAAACTTTTCCAGGGATCAATATAGATAGTTATTGATGTGAGACATGTGAAGATACTTTGATAACAACACCCAAGCATATATCTTTTAATTGAGCTTATATGTAAGCAAGGGTGCAATATCCAAGTTTAGGTTAGGGTTTATTTCCATAGGTTTGACTTTGGCATCGTCATCTCCACTAATCTATCATATTTGAGCTCAAACCCACTGCCTAATTGGTGATAAACACCTGGGGTGTTACAAAGTCCATCGGCAAACTTGTTACCGATGCAACAGAAGGCTCCTGCTGTAAGTCAACCTAGAGTCCAGTTCATGCCTCAAGCTGGTTGTAATTATCCAGCAATGCTAGCAAATTACCAACCATCGGCAAATTTTGTACCGATGAACGCTAATAATAGTTGGTCAGGACAGTTTCCAACTCAACATACAGTTCAGCCAAATCAGCAAGTTGCAGGGATTCATCAAGGTCATATGCAAGCTGGTTTTCATAATCAAGCATCGGCAGCTCAGCCGATGAATCCTTTCCAGCAGGTTAATGGACCACAAGTAATGGCAAATATGCCGATTTCTGGAGATTGTGGGCCACAAAGATATGCAGAGGGATATCAGCAAGTACCTCCTGTAGAAATTCAGCCATATCGTCAACAAGATGTTGATGCTTTTTGGGCCGATAAAATAGCAGAGATTATGAAGGATCAGTTTGGGATAAAAACCCAAGGTCAATACTTATTCTTATCGGACTCCATATCCTCCGGCATATGATTTAATTCCTCTCCCAAATTGGTACAAGGTACCAGATTTCATTAAGTTCTCTGGGCAAGATGATACATCAACCATGGAACATGTTAATCGCTTCATTATTCAATGTGGAGAGGCAGCTAGCAGAGATGAATTAAGAGTTCTTTTGTTTTCATCATCTTTGTCTGGATCAACATTCACATGGTTTATTTCATTACCGCCAAATTCTATTATTACTTGGGCTGATCTAGAAAAGCAATTTCATAAATATTTCTTTGCTAGAGTTCATGAAAAGAAGCTTACCGATTTGGTAAAATTGAGACAGCATAATGATGAATCGGTGGAAGGATTTGTGCAAAGGCTACGAGATGTGAAAAATAAGTGTTATAGCCTGGTACTGGATGATCGACAACTTGCCGATTTGGCTTTCCAAGGATTATTGCCACACCTTAAGGATAGATATGCTTCTCAAGAGTTCGAAAGCCTAAGTCATCTCGTGCAAAGGATTTCTGATCAAGATACTAGGGTTTTTTAACCCAAAAGGAATTGGAACAAGAAGGTTTCATTTGTCAGAGAGGTAGAAGATTCAGATTCAGATGAAGAGCCAGTTATCGGTTTGGCTGAGTGGGTTAAAAATAAAAAGCTGATATCTTGTCCCTTTGGTCAAAAAGAGCTAGAGAAGTTTACTTTCGACATCACCAAAGCCAATAAGATATTTGATCTTCTGCTTCAAGAGGGCCAGATTAAGCTGTCACCTAATCATGTGATCCCATCAGCAGAAGAGTTGAAGAAAATACTATATTGCAAATGGCACAATGCAACTTCACACAGTACAAATGAGTGCAAAGTGTTTAGGCAACAGTTACAATTAGCTATTGAATCTGGGAGAATTAAATTTGGTAATTCCAAGATCCAGAAGCCGATGAAAATTGATCAACATCCTTTTCCAGTAAATATGTTGGATGTTGAAGGAAAGACTAAGGTGTTGGCATCAGAAGCTGCTAAGAAAAACGCATCGGTGGATCCCCAACATCAGATAACTACCGATGATGCAAAAAACAAGGGGCTACTAGGAGAAAGTAGCAATTCTGGAAAGCCTCCTCGATCTGGCATTGTGATTACCCATCGAAGGCAACAGGAGGGTTGGCGTCAGTGAAGGGACCGATATCGACAACAGCAAGAAGAGAG
The DNA here is from genome assembly GCA_022457205.1 of Saccharum spontaneum. Lineage (NCBI taxonomy): Eukaryota > Viridiplantae > Streptophyta > Magnoliopsida > Poales > Poaceae > Saccharum > Saccharum spontaneum. The sequence continues at coordinate 39,453,527 of CM039590.1, read as the reverse complement.
ACGCCGAGAAGAGTGGAATCGACATAAGGATCATTGGAGGTGTCCGTTTTTTATTCATTGTTGGGAAGAAGGTATTAAATTACCTACTGTTGAAAATTGTCCAGAGTGCAATAGTTATTATGGAGTTAATCATTCAGAAAGGAGGTTTCAACCTGGCAATCAGGGTTTGTCTATCAATGAGCCGATCAGGGGTAAAGCATCAGTACATGATCGGCTAGGGGGCAGGCTTAGTGTACATGAGAGGCTTGGTAAACGTGCTGCATATTTTCCGAGGAACCAAGAGGAGCTTGAAGAGATGGCAGATGCAAGAGTTCCCGATGAAGAAATATTTTACAGGGATCCTAATATACGTCGTGTAGAGTCAACTAGGACCTATTATCAGCTAGTTTGGAAAACTAAACTCCCTCAATGGTGCCCAGAAGGTTTGACAAAGACACAGAAAAGGAGGATGCAGCGAGAGCGTCAAGAGGACTTATACCGAGAAGAGAATTCCTCCAATGAGAGATCTGGCAATCAGCAGTGGCAAATAAAGCACAAAAATAAAGGCCCATCGACAGATGTCAATATGGTGTTTATGTTGCCGATGGAATTTTTGGCACTCCCTGATAATGAGGAAGAAGTTGTTTTCTCTGACCAAATAGCTCAATTGACGCTAGATCCAATGATGGCTGTTTTTGAGAAACCTACCGATGATGAGAGACAGCATCTCAAGGCTTTGTTTGTGAAAGACAGAGTTGATGGGCAGTCTGTATCTAAGATACTTATTGATGGAGGAGCTGCGATTAATATTATGCCTTATGTGATGTATCAGAAACTTGGTAAGGGAGATCAAGACTTAACCAAAACCGATATGATGCTAAAGGATTTTGAAGGCAATGTGTCACCTGCTAAAGGGGCAGTGTGCGTTGAGTTGACCATCGGCAGCAAAACCTTACCGACGACTTTCTTTGTTATTAATGGCAAGGGTGCATATAATCTGCTTCTAGGAAGGGATTGGATTCATGCTAATTGTTGTGTTCCTTCTACAATGCATCAGTGCCTCGTACAATGGATTGGGGATAAAATTGAAGTTGTTCCTGCTGATTCTTCTTACATCATCGCATCGGCAGAATCAGATACTTATGAACGAACCAAGTGCATATCAGGAGAAGCTTGGGAAAAAGAGTTCCTCAAGGTTGCCGATTATGAAATTCCACCGATCCAAGCAGTTGGTTCTGAAGAAGAATTTTAATGGATAGGTTTGCCGATGATGGAAAATTAGATCAAGGGTTTACATCGGCTGATTATTTAGTAGAAGTAGATATTGGTGATGGTGATAGGCCAAGACCTACTTTTATTAGTGCTAAGTTAGATTCCAAGTGTAAACAACAATTAGTCAATTTGTTAAAAGAGTATAAAGATTGTTTTGCTTGGGATTATACTGAAATGCCTGGATTAGACCGATCGATAGTTGAACATCGGTTGCCTATTAAGTCTAGATTTCGGCCACATCAGCAGCCAGCGTGCCGATGCAATCCTAATATACTTCCTGATATTAAGGCTGAAATAACTAAATTAATTGAGGCAAAGTTTATTCGGCAGTGTCGATATGCGGAGTGGATTTCTAATGTGGTTCCTGTTTATAAGAAAAATGGGAAACTTCGTGTTTGTATTGATTTCAGGAATCTCAATAAAGCCACACCGATGGATGGTTATCCAATGCCGATTGCTGATTTGTTGATTGATGCTGCAGCAGGACATCAAATTATCAGCTTCATGGATGGTAATGCGGGTTATAATCAAATATTCATGGCTGAAGAAGATATTCCCAAGACTGCTTTTAGGTGTCCAGGTCATGTGGGATTATTTGAATGGATAGTTATGACGTTTGGTTTGAAAAATGCCGGTGCTACTTATCAAAGAGCTATGAACTTTATTTTTCATGAATACATCGGCACATTAGTAGAGATCTACATCGATGACATAGTGATTAAGTCTGGAGATATCACAAAGCATCTAACCGATCTACGAAAGATACTAGAGTGTACAAATTTATAAATATAATAAACTTAAGTATACAAATTTATACATGTAAAACTTAACTAGATTTACCTTGTGTTCGCCTAAACACCCGTTTAAACCACTGTTTAGCCCATTTAATACTGTTTATCCCCGTTCCATTTAGGCCGTTTAGATCGTTTTTCCCCGTTTTTTTACCATTTAAACGGTCAACCGTTTAATTTTCCGTTTACACCCTAAACAAAACAGTTTATCACCGTTTACCGTTTAGCGGCCGTTTAATCGGCCGTTTAGGCCGTTTAGGCGAACACTGGTGGAGAGTGGAGCTCAAGGTGTGTGTGGTGTGTATGTGAGAGAGGAGCTCCCCTCCTCTTATATAGGGATGGCTTGGTCGGTTTGGGTGGGATATTCTCTGAAACACCCCCACACCGCCAGCCCCTATTGATGACCGCACCACTAGAGTGAGCTGGGGCCAAGTGGCAGAGAGGGGGGCGTGGCCACGCCCTAGGTGCCCGTGCCTAGGCTGGCCCGTCTATTGTAGCACCCAGTTTTAAGAACAAAACCAAATACACACCATATGTGAGCCTAGGAAGTCAAATCTCGCATATAGCTACAAATAAGGGTAATATCAAAAGACAATGCTTATTATATAATGTACTTATTGTAAAAGATATAACCTTAGATAACAAGCAGCGGAAAGACAACTCCGGTCTTCAGGTGAAAACTCCACTCCACAAGGACAACTGATTGGTTGATCACAAGCCTAACTACTCCAATCTCTGGCAATATGGTACCCATCCGGGATTTTTCCAAAGTGTTGAAAAATAAACAAGCATGAGTACATTTCATACTCCATAAGCATAACATGGGGATTCAGGAGACTTAAAAGGCAGACACGGTTTACTGCATTTAACATTTTAGTAAGTCAACATTTTATCATTGGTTAATATCAAATTATGCTTAAGCTCCAAAACTTACCCACATGATCATATACTAGAATTAATAGAGTCATTGAACATCTTTATAACATCATCATCACCATGAATTAACAACATAACAGGTAACCATTTATTCTGTGAGTTTTTCGGGCCGCCCGTGACCGTGGGCACGGCTAGTATACCAGTTTTACACTCTGCAGAGGTTGTGCATCTTTACCCGTGAGTCATGTTGCCCATATGCCCGGGTTAATTACTCCCATAACACTACCAAGGTGAGCGGGTAGGGTATACTATGAAGCCTTCCATAGGTCTCTTCTAACAAGTTAGGGCCGATAGGTTTCCTCGGCAGGCAGATATAGAGAACCCCCCTTTCGATGGCACAATTCGCGCAGGCTACACACATCAGAACAGAGGTAGTTCTATACCCAAAGTGGCAAGCCCGTCTTGCGCCCTTTTGGGTAACCTCTAACACGCTAGAAAAGATCCTATTACTTAGCTAAAGCCAGTGCCATGTGACTCTCATGGTTGCACTATCAATCCTAGCTTTTGTCGACAGATAAGTCCTTACGGAGGGTTTAGGGCAACATGATCGACATCATTTGCACCATCACCCTATAGTTCAATTGTTACCAACATGTTTATCCGTTTGTTCCATTAGTCATAGTATTGATCATGTTTAAATAGAGCACTAGCATTCTACCCATATGCAAATAATCCCATAGGAATCAAGGTACAGGTCATCAATAGCTAGAAGTCCTTATAGTCGAGCAATATTAGACACATGCATAATGAGTAGATTATATAATGAATAGGACATCAAGGTAGGCCCATGCTATACTTGCCTTGGTTCAGAAACTCCTACTGGTCCTACTAGTCTTCGAAGTACTCCTGGTTCCCAACGTACTCAGCGTCTGAACTCGACCAACACGGTGACATACACATTTCAGGAGCATTCATGCATAGCAAACAAACCTATAATTAGAACAGTACACCAGCAGTATAAAAATAAGGTAAAAAGTTTATGAAAATATTCTACGTCTCGCTACGATCCTGTCAACGCGAAGATCATGAAAATCGGAGCCAAATCGTGAAAGATATGAATTAAACGAGTTTTCCTAAATCAAATTAATTAAACAAACCTAACCAAGAATTTTAAATGTTGCAAACCTAACTAATAGTGGCATTAACGCGTAGATTACGAGATTACGAACCTAACGCAAGTTGAACGGGTAAATCGGAGTTAAAACGAAGATTTTATTAGTAAAACAAGTTATGTGGCAATTCTGTAATTACTGAAAACGTATTTTTCATTTAAACCGAAGAAACTATGTTTTCAAAATGAGAATGCGTATTCCGGTAGTACGCCAAGGACGGCGGGTTGGATTTGCCAAAAGTCGAGGGACTCTTTAGCAAAATGACCCGCGAAGGGGTATGGGCGATCCTGGGCCGTTGATCTCAAATCAGACGGCAGAGAAATGATGGGCGGGGGAGACAGGGGCACGAGCCACCGGAGTTGGAGGAGGACGCGGTGGCGCCACCATTGCCGGCGACCGGAAGCTCGTCGGAGTGCGCGAAAATCAACCTATGGCCCATGGTTTCGAAATGCGAGAGCACCGGGATGATGCGGGGGAGATGGCGAGTCCGACCATGCGCTTTACCCGGGCAGGGAAGGTGACCGACGCGGTGGCTGCCATGGCCGGTGGCGAGGAGTTCACCGGTGCACGGGAAAAAGACCCTAGAGGCCACCATCTGGCACGGGAGATGGATGGGGAGAAAGAGGAGCGAGAGGCGAAGCTCACCAAGCGGAAAACACGGGGCGGAGGCGGCTCAGAGGTGATGGCCGACGCGGCGGGGACAGACGGCGCTCCGGTGATCGCTGCCGTGATGCGGGGGTGGTTTCGTGAGCGAAAACGGAGCGGGGAGGGCAGTAGGGGGTGGCGGAGACGGGGTCACGCCATCCATTTAAAGAGGCTGGGGAGCGGGGGACGCTCCCATGACGCAGAAGGAGGTGGGTGCGGGCGGCGGTTTTCACTGGCTGCATGCGACACGGGAGCGGCAGGAGGAGGAAGGCGACTGACGGGTGGGCCTTGCTCGTCAGTGAGTGAGAGAGAGGTTGAGGGCAGCAACAATTGCTGAGGTCGATCGGGCCGGCCCAGGAAGAGAATGAGGGGGAGGAAAAGGAGGGCGCCACTGCTTGGGCTGGGCCTCGGCCAGTTAAGGGAGGAAGGGGAAGGGGGGAAGGAAGCGTGCGGGCCGGCGGGGAGCTGGGCCAATAGGTCGAAAGCGAGGAAAAGAGGAGGAGAAAAAAGATTTTGCTTTTCTTTTTCTAAAGCACTTTTCCAAATTCAATTTCAAATGTTTTTGAATCTCTTTTGAACTTTGGATCAAAACCAATCAATACAATAAATAAAATGTGGCAGCATGAGTGCATCAACATGTAGCTAACCTTATGATTGATTTTATTTTCACAAAAATTTATTATTTCCTACATTTGAATGCACACTTAAATACATAAGTAAATCATATTTAGCTATTTTGAAATAATGAAAAATTTGGGATGTTACAATTCTACCCCCCTTAAGAGGAATCTCGTCCTCGAGATTCGGATGGTGGTGATCAAAGAGATGTAGATGCTCTGCCTTGGGATCTTTTCCACTTTCTCACAACGATCACACTATAGCTTGCACGTTGTTACAACCTTGTTCCTAATAGCTTGATCAACTCTTAAGCACAATCCCTTAGTCCTTTATGCCATTCCTCCAATTGACCTTTGTAATTCCTTTTGTTCCAAGGTGAACACTATTAATTACCAACTTTGTAGTATAGGTGGCATCACTCAAGTTTCTCACACAACTCAACCTTGGTGTCACCGAACCTCCCTAGCACACTATTTATGCTAGGAGCATCCGAAACAACTTTGCTTCTCTGGGTGATAACACACTTCCATGTCATAATCCTTGATCGCTCTAATTTATCGATGATCTCACAAGATCAAAACCAACTTAGTGAAGATATCCTTTGGATTCTTATGGTCCTTGTAGATGTCCCCCTTATGTCCAAGATTATAATGCCTCCAATGAATCTCTAATAAAATCTCGCTACTCCAAGGTAACTCCAAGTCATCTCTACGCCCTTGAGTGGGTTCCAACTCAACACATTATTAACTTTCTAGAGTTCTTCACCATATTTTCACCATTAAAGATAACCTATCCATGTAGAGAGCTTTCTTCGATCAAAACTTACTTGCCATATTTGATGTCGCAATGAGTTTTCTGAGTCTCTGTAGAACCAACTGTAGATGTACCATATCTCCTTGCCTCTGAATTGTCTTGGGTATGTTGAAGTTCAAACATCCAACTGTGCTTGAGGGTGACTTCTCAACCATAGGGACAACTAATACTTTCAAGTGGAGTACTTGAATGTAAGAAACCTTCATCTTGTTACTTCTTCACTCGACTACCCCCCTTAAGAGAGATCAACTAGGGGAACAACAAAGTGTAGGTTTCACCTTCTTCTAGATAAAGTAACTAGCATAAAGGCCTTCTGACATCCCAAAGGAACTCATGAGCAAGGGTATGATCAAATAACATGAAACTTCTCATGAGCAGGAAAACAGCAGCGTAGAAAAATGGCTATAACTCCTATTCTGTTAATCCAATGAAGTTGTAGTTTATACCGTTGGAAAGCTGTTGAAATCCTCTACAACTTTTGTATAGAACACTTTTCCTGATTCCAAACATAATTTGGTCGAAGACTGTACACCACAAAAAACTGCTCTAGGTGTCAGACAGCACAGCTATATCGTCTGGTGATATTCATAACTCCCAAACAAAAACAGCTATGGAAGTGATTCTAGCAGCAGATGAAACATACAAGAGTCTACTTTTATCCATAAAAGTTTCATAACTTTTGGATGTCCAGATCTGGAGATATATCATGACGAACACAGACTGCTCTGGAAAACAGGATTGATAAAACAGGAGAAAACCAAAACCCACCTATTTACTTCATTAATCCTTATGGCTTAGGCCTATAAACTAAATGAAATTGTGGACAAAATCCACAAGATCATTGCACTTATTACAAAGATGCAACTCAAACATAAACACTAAGACAAACCAACCATACACTAAAGGTTCATAGGCCACATAAACTAGACTTGCGATACTATCGTCTTCATTATATTAAAGGTAAAGATCCTAGAGCTTAACTTCAGATTACACAAGAAGGTGGTAAGAGAAAATTCTAAAAGCATATCAAAGCAAGGAGTGAAGATGGAAACGAAGGCTTTAAAACAAGCATCAAGGAGGAGAGGAATATCAAAGGTAGAGATATAGCAGAGACGAAAATGTCAAGGTTTATAGAACAAGGTGGTTATAGCAAAATTCCAAAACCTTAAGACGACCAATTTCTAACTAGGCTTGCGTCTTACAGTCAGCATTGCTTTGATACCACTTTGTAGCACCTGGTTTTAAGAACAAAACCAGATACACACCATATGTGAGCTCAGGAAGTCAAATCTCACATATAGCTACAAATAAGGGTAATATCAAAAGACAATGCTTATTATATAACATACTTATTATAAAAGATATAACCTTAGATAACAAGCAGCGGAAAGACAACTCCGGTCTTCAGGTGAAAACTCCACTCCATAGGGACAACTGATTGGTTGATCACAAGCCTAACTGCTCCAATCTCTAGCAATCTGGTACCCATCCGGGATTTTTCCAAAGTGTTGAAAAATAAACAAGCATGAGTACATTTCATACTCCATAAGCATAACATGGGGATTCAGGAGGCTTAAAAGGCAGACACGGTTTACTGCATTTAACATTTTAGTAAGTCAACATTTTATCATTGGTTAATATCAAATTATGCTTAAGCTCCAAAACTTACCCACATGATCATATACTAGAATTAATAGAGTCATTGAACATCTTTATAACATCATCATCACCATGAATTAACAACATAACAGGTAACCATTTATTCTGTGAGTTTTTCGGGCTGCCCATGACCGTGGGCACGGCTAGTATACCAGTTTTACACTCTGCAGAGGTTGTGCATCTTTACCCGTGAGTCATGTTGCCCATATGCCCGGGTTAATTACTCCCATAACACTACCAAGGTGAGCGGGTAGGGTATACTATGAAGCCTTCCATAGGTCTCTTCTAACAAGTTAGGGCCGCTAGGTTTCCTCGGCAGGCAGATATAGAGAACCCCCCCTTTCGATGGCACAATTCGCGCAGGCTACACACATCAGAACAGAGGCAGTTCTATACCCAAAGTGGCAAGCCCCTCTTGCGCCCTTTTGGGTAACCTCTAACAAGCTAGAAAAGATCCTATTACTTAGCTAAAGCCAGTGCCATGTGACTCTCACGGTTGCACTGTCAATCCTAGCTTTTGTCGACAGATAAGTCCTTACGGAGGGTTTAGGGCAACATGATCGACATCATTTGCACCATCACCCTATAGTTCAATTGTTACCAACATGTTTATCCGTTTGTTCCATTAGTCATAGTATTGATCATGTTTAAATAGAGCACTAGCATTCTACCCATATGCAAATAATCCCATAGGAATCAAGGTACAGGTCATCAATAGCTAGGAAGTCCTTATAGTCGAGCAATATTAGACACATGCATAATGAGTAGATTATATAATTAATAGGACATCAAGGTAGGCCCATGTTATACTTGCCTTGGTTCACAAACTCCTACTGGTCCTGCTAGTCTTCGAAGTACTCCTGGTTCCCAACGTACTCCTCAGCGTCTGAACTCGACCAACACGGCGACATACACATTTTAGGAGCATTCATGCATAGCAAACAAACCTATAATTAGAACAGTACACTAACAGTATAAAAACAAGATAAAAATTTTATGAAAATATTCTACGTCTCGCTACGATCACGTCAACACGAAGATCACAAAAATCGGAGCTAAATCGTGAAAGATATGAATTTAACGAGTTTTCCTAAATCAAATTAATTAAACAAACCTAACCAAGAATTTTAAATGTTGCAAACCTAACTAATAGTGGCATTAACGCGTAGATTACGAGATTATGAACCTAACACAAGTTGAACGGGTCAAATCAGAGTTAAAACGAAGATTTTATGAGTAAAACAAGTTAAGTGGCAATTCTGTAATTACTGAAAACGTATTTTTCATTTAAACCGAAGAAACTACGTTTTCAAAATGAGAATGTGTATTCTGGGAGTACACCAAGGACGGCGGGTTGGATTTGCCAAAAGTCGAGGGACTCTTTAGCAAAATGACCCGCGAAGGGGTATGGGCGATCATGGGCCGTTGATCTCAAATCAGATGGTAGAGAAATGATGGGAGGGGGAGAGAGGGGCATGAGCCGCCAGAGTTGGAGGAGGACGCGGTGGCGCCGCCATTGCCGGTGACTGGAAGCTCGCCGGAGTGCGCGGAAATCAACCTACGGCCCGTGGTTTCGAAATGCGAGAGCACCGGGATGATGCGGGGGAGATGGCGAGTCCGACCATGCGCTTTACGCGGGCGGGGAAGGTGACCGACGCAGTGGCTGCCATGGCCGGTGGCGAGGAGCTCGCTGGTGTGCGGGAAAACGGCCCTAGAGGCCACCATCCGGCACGGGAGATGGATGGGTAGAAAGAGGAGAGAGAGGCGAAGCTCACCAAGCGGAAAACACGGGGCGGAGGCGGCTCGGAGGTGACGGCCGACGCGGCGGGGACGGACGGCGCTCCGATGGTCGCTGCCATGATGCAGGGATGGTTTTGTGAGCGAAAACAGAGCGGGGAGGGCAGCAGGGGGAGGCGGAGACGGGGTCACGCCATCCATTTAAAGAGGCTGGGGAGCGGGGGACGCTCCCATGACGTGGAAGGAGGTGGGCGCGGGCGGTGGTTTTCACTGGCTGCGTGCGACACATGGGCGGCAGGAGGAGGGAGGCGACTGACGGGTGGGCCTTGCTCGTCAGTGAGTGAGAGAGAGGTTGAGGGCAGCAACAATTGCTGATGTCGATCGGGCCGGCCCAGGAAGAGAATGAGGGGGAGGAAAAGGAGGGCGCCACCGCTTGGTCTGGGCCTCGGCCAGTTAAGGGAGGAAGGGGAAGGGGGGAAGGAAGCGTGTGGGCCGGCGGGGAGCTGGGCCAATAGGCCGAAAGCGAGGAAAAGAGGAGGAGAAAAAAGATTTTGCTTTTCTTTTTCTAAAGCACTATTCCAAATTCAATTTCAAATGTTTTTGAATCTCTTTTGAACTTTGGATCAAAACCAATCAATACAATAAATAAAATGTGGTAGCATGAGTGTATCAACATGTAGCTAACCTTATGATTGATTTTATTTTCACAAAAAAAATATTATTTCCTACATTTGAATGCACACTTAAATACATAAGTAAATCATATTTAGCTATTTTGAAATAATGAAAATTTTGGGATGTTACAATTATCCACCGCCTCGCACTGGTGGGCTACTCCTTGGTCATGGGCCTTGGTGCTGACGTGGGTTGGCCCTGTTTTGGTCCTGGGTTGGGCCCATTCCCTTGTCTTGGCATTTTACGCCTTCCCGAATGGCGCCTTTTTTATACAAATTCCTTGTACTTGGCATAGATTCCTACAAAGTGTCATTTCTTCTAGTACAAGTGGAATTTAGTTAGTAGCAAAGGTAATGTGTGTAGAAACATGTAATTCTTTCCTTTTTGGACTTATATTGGTGGTGTAAATGTGTCCATAAGGACCACCAACCAAATCCCCCAAGCTTGCCCTTTGCTCATCCTCAAGCAAAAGCTAAGACGTTGGTTGTTGATCAGGAGTTGCTACTATACCGATTTCATTTCAAAGATGCCATGTTTATAACAAAGTTTTCTTCCACAATTTGAATAAATTGACATTTTATCCACCCTTTATTTTATTGTTACCTGTGGAGCTTTTTAGCCTTCTCCAAGCCTTGGTTGATTGCAAGACAGAATAGATTAACAGACCTACGTATCATTTATTCCTTGATCGACCATCCTTCCAGAGGTTTTAAAAGTTTTGCAAAGTAAAATTAAGTTCCTCGAATGATGCACTCGATCGCTCAATGTGTATATATCCTCACCAAAGGCTCTTTGACGTTGCCTTTCTTTCATCCTACCATCTAATAAGGCTTATGTGGAGCTTTGGGTAGGTATGAAAGAGGGCATACTTGCATCATGTCATGTTGCTAAGTCAAAAACCAGACCACATGGAGAGACTAGTCATACACTTTCATCAAGCTGTGCAAGTGTGTGGAATATTTTTCTAAGGATTTTTGAACTCCTTTGTCATGCCTCTCTCTTTTGCTTTGAAACTTTTGAAAGTATAGGCTATCTTTATTCACTTCTCTTTTTCTAGCTCATGCTTCTTTGGCATGGCATCTTTTCTCTTTGCTATTTTTTCTCTCATGCTCTTTGGCATGGAAATATATTTTTTAGCCCATACTCTCTTTTTGGCAAAGATGAGGAATTTGGAGAGAGAGGTTCATAACACAAGTGATGGAGTTTTTATTTTGGTGGATGGAAAGGCATGTTTTTGCGTAACTCTCAGTGTAAGAGTCAGCATTTTATTTGTGGGTGTACATGAATCTTGATCATGGGTGCATGAAATGAATCTCAACATTTGTCGCAACAATTTGACAAAGCTCACCATGAATACAAGCAGCATATGACTAAGGGTTTCTATATGCAAAGAATATGTCATATGGCTTTGGTAAGAAATATAGATCATTGAGGAACTTTTGAGTTTAGCATTTTGAAAATAAAACTCTGAATGTCAAGTTTTTCTTAGAACAAAGTCATAGCAGAATCTGTTGCACCATATCATATCACGTAACAACTTAGACCAGATTAAGCATATGCAACCCACAAGTTTCAAGTTTTTAGGATGAGACATTTTTAGCCAATAAACTCAAATCTTGGGGAAAACTAAGTTATAAACTAGGCATAGTTTAAACAAAAGACAGAGCAACTATTTATCATCTCAACAAGGATTGAACTAAACATTTCTACAACACATATATATAGAGTGGAATAAATATTTTTGGTTTTTTATCTTTTTGTATATATTTTTTTAATGCATGATAAATAAATATGCATGGAAAGAAAACAAATGCAAGGAAATAAAATTGCAATGCAAGATACCTCTGCGGGGCTCCTCCCCCAAGCTAGCTCTAGGCCTACGGTCTAGAGGTTGCTTGGTGATGGCTCCGAAGATGGTACATTATTTTATTGCAAATTTTTATTCATGTCTTATGCTTGTACTTTTTGGTTCAATGATCAATTTAGATGTCATGTTCCAATTTGACCAAGGTAGACTAATCAATCTAAACACCGTGCTTAATTTGAAAAGTCTATGAAAGTATGATCCCGCTACAAAGACAATATCCAAACAAAAGCATACTTGCATAACAAAAATTTATTCAAAGGTAAATGTTTTAATGTCTTAGATTCATCATTCAAAGTTTACACATAGCATGTTTTAGAACAATGATCAAATTTAATCAGGGTAGGATGATTAACCAAAGCACCACACTTTTTTAAAAAACCTATGGAGACATGATCGCACGCTAACCATGCTTCAAACCAAAACATGCTTATGAAGAACTTTGAACATTAGCCAAGATTTTATTTAAAGTTTTTTTTGTTTTTATAAGTTATTATATAAGTAAACATAAAAAGATAACTACCGTTTTTCTTCAGCGAGGGTTCATGGTTTAAAGTCCAATGAACAGGACTCTCCCCCTTTTTTAGTTTTTGCTTGATGAGGGGGTGTCCGTACCTAGGGAAGTGGGTGCGGATGACTCCACCTTCTTTGCCTACCATACCTGCTTAATGTATTTGCTCGGGCTGCTTGCTCTTATCTTGTTTATACATATCAAAACCATTAAATGTGCATCTTAATATTTTCCCTTGAATGTAGAAACAGGCATGCCCGATTCCTACGTGTAATTCGGCACTTGTTGTATAGAGGAACGGTCTCCCGAGGAGAAGAGGTACTTCATTACGATTCCTCATGTCCAAGATGACAAAGTCTGTGGGGACATATTGATCTTGGATTCTTACCAAGATGTCCTTAGTTATTCCCACCGGCCTTCGTGACGATTGATCTACCATCTGTAGTCGAAAGTTTGCGGGGGACAGAGGTCCACCCAGAATTTTATCATATATTACCTTAGACATGATGTTGATGCTTGCTCCAAGATTGCAGAAGGCATTAGTGAAGATACGTAGGCCAACTGCACATGTGATAGTTGGGCGGCCTGGGTCTCCCATCTTGGTGATGAAAGGAGGGTCTACAAAGTATCCCTGCCTTTTCTGACATAGGCACTTACCAAAGTTCTTGGAGACCATGTTAACAGATTCAAGTGGAGCTTTAGGTTTCCCCGAAGTCTTCCCCGAATCAGAGGCAGGTATTGCGGCAGCAAGTTGAGCTATTTGTTTTTCTATTGTTTTATTTAAGCTCAACTGGTTTTGAACAGAAGAAGATAGATTTTCAAGTTTTGAGTTTATGTTTTCTAGCATTTTGTCATTAATTAGCAGCTTTTTATTAAGATTTTCGTTTATTTTTTCCTGGCCTAGAACCAAATCCTTAAGTGATGGTTGATTCGAATTGTAATTGGAGTTAAAGTTTGAATAACCTTGGAATGGTGGACGGGATTGGTTGTTCCAGCCATTGTTATTACCTCCTTGCTGGCGGTACCCGTTGTTGACGTACGATGATTCTTCATGGGTCTTGGGGTAGTCATTCCCCGAGTGGCCAACATTCCCATAGACCTCGCACGTAATCTGCGAGTCCATGGTTTTGACAGTGCCTTGTGGGACTTCAGTGGCACGCTCGTCAAATTTCTTCAAGAGTAGGTCTATTTTTGCGGCAAGCATATTTGTCTCCTTCACTGTGTGCATGCCTTTTTGTGTTTTGGCTGGGGTTCTGTCCTCCCCCCAGCCCTGGTTAGCCACCATCTTTTCGATCAGGGTCGTAGCCTCATCAGTGGTGAGCGATAAGAATGTGCCACCGCTAGCAGCGTCTAGGTGCCCCTTCAACATGGGTGTTAACTGTTGACGATGGTTATCTACCATAATAAAGGGTTAAAATAAATATATAAAGGGCTAATAAATGATCAACATAGGTTTAGGGTGTCAACTAACGAAATTCCATGAGTTTTGGTGAATCTATATTTTACAGAGGGTTATCAGAATAATTCAGGAATTGATATCTTCCATGAGAAGAAACCCACGTCAATCGGCCTAATCTCCACGTCACGAATACGCAAGAGGCTTCTAGAGGACACCAGAGGACTCCACGAGGAGGGCCACCATGAGGCGCCGCCAGGTGGGGCCGACCGGCCTCAACCCTAGGCCGACCGGCCCCTGGCCGCCGCCCCTCGGCTCCTTCCTTTGCAAGCTACTTCAACCGACTCCAAGGATGCATCCTAACCCTACGTGAAGGTCAGTTTGATCCAAGGGCCACGGTTCCATGCTCTGGGCTATATAAATGAGGCCCTAGACCCCCTCAAAAGGGGAATTCATTCAATCAATCATCAACCAGAAAGTAGAAGACCAACCAACAACTCTCATCTCCTTAGAGCTCCATCAGATCTAGGCATAGCTAGATTAGAATTAGAAGTAGAGGAGTCAAGCAGCCTTGGGCTCCAGATCTAGTCAAGAGGAGCTTGGTAAATCCAGTTCTTCTCTCTTGTATCAACATTGTTCTTTAGATATTCATCTAGTTTATCAGTTCTTCTAGTTCTTGATCTAGTTCATGTTCTAGTTCTTTATGTTCTAATTGTTTATGTTCTAGTTCATAATTGTTCTAGTTCATCATTGTCTAGTTCTAGTTCATTGTTCTTGATCATTATTCTTGATACATTAGATATGCTCTTGTTCTTAATCTATATTATATCCTTGATTATTATGAGATTAGTGTGCTTTGATTATATATTTGGCATAGATAGTTTATCATTATGTTTATACACATGTTTGCAAAGCACTCACCTTATTGTGAGTCATGGGTGGGTGGTCAACATTGTGTAAGTGTGGTACTTATACACTGTTTACCTGCAAATACACTCTATACTTCGGGCCATGTGGTAGATCGCAGGTGTGACATTCCTGTTGAGTCCTTTGTAGTCCACTCCCTGAGTGTAGAACTTAGTAGAATGAGGTCTCATTACTTAGTTGTTACTCTGTTTCTCAGCTTCATAATGGAGATGTTCCTTATTTATGGATATGAGATAACCTAGCCAATGATTGCCTCATATAATTGCACTAATCAATGTAGATTATGACTAATAGTTAACGGATTACTTAGGAGTTATTCTCTTACTTTATATTTTGATCAATGACTTGCCATAGTAGTACTGCTCTAAGGAATATCATCTAAATGGTCTGATTATTATATATTTTATCTCTTTTTTATTTGATTGATTCCAGTTTGAGAGTAAAGGATAGTGATTTCGAATATTCATATCACATGTGTAGATTAGCCTTTAATTAATATGTGCCCCTCTGTTTGTTCTCCTTTGGTTAAATATAAATAATGATACCTAGGATAAACTTGGGTGAAATGCTGCAACGGGTGTATTTATCTGTGCGCTTGCGGATATATACTTTAATATCTTTATATAGTTAAGTGGCATGAGTACAATACAACCACACTCTTGGTGTCATGTTGGGGATGACAACCTAACGCGAGTGATGCTAAGAAGTGTCAACATTAACCCATTGTAGAAGTTCTGCAGCACCAGCCAGTTCTCCATCCCGTGGTGAGGGCATGCTTGTATGTACTCTGGCAGCCTCTCCCATGCCTCCGGGATGGGTTCCATTGATGTCTATTGGAAATTGGCGATTCTTCCCTGCAGGGCATTGGTTTTGCCCACAGGGAAGAATTTTGTGAGAACGCCGCGAAGCATTTGCTCCATGTGTCAACAGCTTCCTTGTCCTTGTAGAACCAGTGTTTCGCCTTCCCCACGAGGGAGAAGGGGAACAGACGGAGCCTTATAGCTTCAGGTGCGACGTCTTTGATGACGATGGTGTCGTATAGTTCAAGGAAGTGCTGCAAGTGAGCGTTGGCATCCTCACTTGGCAGTCCATAGAATGGACTAGCCTGCACCATGGTGATCAGCCCGGTCCTAAGTTCAAAATTCTTGTCACCAATGTTGACAGCGGGCCCGGTAGGCACATTGGCAACATTTGGGATGGAGAACTCACAGAGTGACTTCTGGGCCATAGCAATGATAGCAGCTGGTATAGGGGTGAGCGGTTCGGTTGTCGATGGAGTGGTAGAAGAAGAAGAGGCACGGGGCCCTTTCTTCCTTAGGAGTGCCTCCGGATCTGAAATGAAGTTGTCCGTCAAGTCAAAACCACTCATACACTATCCTATTTTCACCCAAAACAAGAGAAAACATATAAGATTAGCCTATATGAGCAAATGGCTACCATACATGCATGTTATCATGAACATATCCTACTAGAGTCTTATTATCCAATGCCTTCCTCGGCAATGATGCTAGAAATGTTTGTTGACATTTCTTAACACAATCACCACGAATGGAGGTCTTAAGTCCATCCCTAGTAATGGTGTCATAAATGTTTGTTGGCATTCCCTAGCATCGCTACTAGAATTGGTTTATCCTAGTCGCAATACTAAGGAAGGCTAACCGATAAGTCATAACATTTACAAAGATTATCCGCAAGCGCACAGATCTATCGTTGTAGCATTTCACCCGAAAGTATTATCAGGGTATCGTTATTTATATTTTTCCTGTAGGAAGGCATGGTAGTAAGAGTTCTAGCATGGATATGAGCAAGATAGACATATGTGCATAACTAACTAGATGATCATATAGGGGTAAACAGTCGTAGTGTAGATAATGGACACACATACACATCTGATACTCCACTTAAGGGGATAGATAGAATATGAAAGAATAAAAAATGAAAGAATGACCTAATGGGAGTAGATATATCCTAATACAGTTATATGCTATGAATAAGTTAGATCATACATGTACATGAGCTAGAGTTAGGCATATGTGAGATGGATTAGGAGGCCACCGAGTACTGGTTTGCCAGCAACCTCATGTGACAATTTACGTACTCCTACACCATGGCCGAACGTGGGGGATTACAAAAGACGGACAAGGCTGTCACCATGTGCCGCCTACCCCTCAATCGTGGAACATGAAATGCATTCACCTACCCCTATATATCTAGGCACCTCGCTTGCATACATAGGAACCACCCAAACCCCCACCCCCGGGTCCTCGACCCTACGGATCAACAGGCAAAGGGTTTGGGTGTACCCGAAAGCATGATGAACCACTACCACAACATAAGTCTAAATCTATTCATGAACATAATATGAATGATAAAGCATCTAGTCAAATGTGATATGATCATGACATAGGGACTATATTCTAGTTCATATATCACAAGTATATCAACATGGATATACTCTATTTCATAGCAACAACTATATTGATGTGATGAAGACATGAATTTTGGAGAAAAGATATTTCTTTATTTCTCACTAAATTCTTCTCCAAGGAGCCAAGCCCTCTGAGGTAGCTCTACTACTCCTCTACACTACTTCTACTAAGCTAAGAGAGTGAGTAGGAGGGAGGTGGAGAGTGGAGCTCAAGGTGTGTGTGGGGTGTGTGTGTGTGTGTGTGTGAAAGGAGCTCCTCTCCTCTTATATAGGGATGGCTTGGTTGGTTTAGTGGGGTATTCTCTGAATACACCCCCGCACCGCTAGCTCCTATTGATGACCGCATGTTGACGGTCCTTAAGTACCAAATATAGTTATCAAATAAATAAAGAAAAGGATCCAAATGCAACCAACACCTAGACTTAGGGTTTTATCTGACAGAATTCCACGAGTTTTGGTGTTTGTCTGTTTCTGCAGGGGGTTATCAGAAAATACGGAGGAAAGGCCCACACATCGGGTTTACATAGAGATAATAACGTGTTCACCGATTTTCTATCATCTAGAAGACTCCAGAAGCCACGAGATCGAACGGGAGGCCGAACGGGCCAGGAGGCAGGGCGCCCGCCCTGCTCCCTAGGGCGCCCACCCTGGCCTGAGAGCCAATCAGGCTCCGTCTCACGGATTATGCTCCACCGACCTAAGGGATCAAGAAAAACCGTGCGATTAATGTCGGTTTGATCCGACGGCCCACGTTCACTTGAGGGGGCTATATAAGCAGGACCCCTGGCCCCTGGAGGAGGCACTCCCTCATTCTCAATTCTTCAAACCCTAATCTTAGGAGGAGAGTCTTGATCAAGCCCTAGAGCCACCACATCAACTAGATCTCTAGTATAGCATAGCTACATAGGATTAGAACTAGAAGGAGTCAATCTTCGATTGGTTTCCGGATCTGTCAAGAGGATTCTTGGTAATTCCTTTACTGTTCTTCATTGTTCATCTTTGTTCTTCAATATTATGAATACAACTTTGTTCTATTTCAATATATTGATTATGACTATGCTCTACTTGTTTATGTTTGCGATTATATTGTTCTTAGTTTATCGTAGTTATACGCTTGGCTTAGTTAGATTGGAATTATATACATGTTTAGGATCGTATAGCGTTTATCCATCGGATCCATGGGTAAATGATAAATATTGTGTAGGCGTGGTGCTTAGACCATATTTACCTGCGATTGCACCTTATATGCCGGATCGTGGGGTGGTCCGCGATGGTGACAGCTTCGTTGGTTTTTATATAGTCCCCCTCCCGTGTGTAAGGCAGGCAGAGCAACATTATTACGGGGGAGTGATTGCTATGTTTCTCATCTTCCTTGATAATATCACTATGCATGGGCGTAGTCCTTTCTCGCAATGATTGCCAAGTGTACTTGCACTAACTATGATATGCTAGACTTTATAGTTAAGAATAACTTAGGAAATATCCTTGTAGTTCGTCCTAATACCATGCTAATGACTTGCTAGAATATCTGTTGAGGTGCTTATAATTATTATATGTGGCTAGCTGATCAGATTAATTATCTTTGTCACCATTCATACTTTATCTATATTTTATGTGACACTTACCCCTGTATGCAAGAGATAGATGAATGCTCTCACTTATACATGCAATGATTGATACTCATTCCTATATTCCATTCCATAATCAACATTGATGTTAGTAATCCCTTCCAAGTGGTAAAAATATAAATAACGATACCTGGAATACTTCCCGGTTAAAATGCTACATCGGTATTAATATGTGCGCTTGCAGATCTTATTTATTATTTATTTAGAAGAGCAGTTGCATATTTCAATACCGCGTCTCTCATGTCATGCTGGGGATGACAACTTGGCTTAAGTGGCATGAGGGATAGGTTCGGCATTTTCGGCGCCGTTATCAGAATTAGAAAACTAAGTCTACTTTTGGTAATGACGTTAAGAATGCCCAACAAGCATTTTTGGCGCCGTTGCCGGGGAAGGTTGATTTACTAACAAGGAATGAATACGGAATTTGAGTCATCATTCGCATCATTAAGTGATTGAGATCATCAATTCTCCCATACAGATTTACCCCTGTATTTTTCCATTCTTATTGTTTTGCAGGGTGATGTATGAATAGAGGACATCTTCCAGAAAATTTTGTTGACAACCCCGAAGCATTAATCAGAGGGGCAAGAGCTAAGCTCAAGAAGTCAACACTTCGATGCAACACTTCATCCAATTCAGAAGACCGCCGAAGTTTCATCCGGAATTTGTCAACAGAGTTCGCAGCCATGGCGAACAAGACGATCCGCGAGTTCTCAGCTCCCACTACGGACAACATCCGCACTGGACCTGTCGCGGCCATCGACAAGAACTTTGAGCTCAAGTCAGGGCTCATCAACATGGTACAAGCCAACCAGTTTTGTGGGAAGCCGCACGAAGATGCAAGTGCTCATCTCCAACACTTTCTAGAGATTTGCAGCACATTCACTTTATTAGATGTTCCCAGAGACGCCATACTACTTCGCCTTTTCCCATTCTCACTATTGGGGAGAGCGAAGCAGTGGTTCTACGCGACGAAGGATAAGAACACTACGTGGGCACTCTGCTCTACGAACTTTCTGGCTAAGTTCTTTCCCATGGGCAAGACCAATGCTCTCCGTGGGAAGATTACAAGTTTTCAGCAACAACATGATGAATCCGTTCCAGAAGCATGGGAGCGCTTTCAAGATTACATCCTAGAATGTCCTCATCATGGAATGGAGAGCTGGCTACTTATGCAGACTTTCTATCATGGGCTCATCACTAGTGCTCGTGAGACCATGGATGCTGCAGCTGGAGGCGCATTTCTATCACTCACCATACCACAAGCTACAGCCCTTGTGGAGAAGATGGCATCCAACCAAGGTTGGAACGAAGAGAGGACTCAAACACGCAAGAAGGGTGGAGGTATGCACCAGCTCAAGGAGGTAGACATGTTGTCTGCAAAGTTAGACCTACTCATGAAAAAGCTCGATGACAAAGCTGGAGACAAAAGAGAAGTCATGAACGTCTATGACTCTCACATGACTTGTGAGGAATGTGGATACACTGGACACTCAGGCAATCACTGCCCTGAGATGCTTGAGGATGCAAGGTACATCAACAACAACAACAACTACAACCGTCCTCAACAAAATCAAGGTTGGAATCAACAGAGGCCTAACTACTCAGCTTGCAGATCGGACACTAAGCTTTCCTAAAGGAATATTAAAGAACATGTGTGTCTGAGTTGGTACCTCGTATGCTCCAGCTGACTTCGTGGTGATAGAGACCGGGTCCGATGAGAGGTCACCAGTTATTCTGGGAAGGCCATTCCTGAACACCTCGGGAGCTGTCATCTACGCCAGCGCTGCGAAGATCAACTTCAACATCAATGGGAGGAAGGAGACGTTTTCCTTCAAGAACAAGATTACACAAATCCCAGAGCAACCCCAACATGAACCAAGGAAGAGGACCAACAGGAGGAACAAGCAGAACAAGAACAACCAAGGATGGACCGACTCAGCTAAGATGACCACTGCAGTTCAAGGAGGTCAAGATGGTCGACTCAAGTCGCCCTTCCTGAACAAGAAGGACGACCCAGGTATGCCAAGCATTGAGTGCTCAATCAATGGATACTCCTTTCAGAAGGCGCTCTGTGACACTGGATCAGGCGTCAACATAATGGCCACAGTCACCTATTAGCTCTTGTACGGGACCATGCCCTTAAAACCAACATACACTCAGCTCTAGATGGCAGATCAGACATCCCGAAAGGTCGAAGGTATAGTAACCGATGTCCCTGTTAAAATTAACGATCATTTTGTCCATACAGACTTTCAGGTCATTGACATGGGAGACGACGAGTACGATCCACCCATCATCCTAGGAAGACCGTTCCTAGGCACCGTCAAAGCAATCATCTACATTGGAACCGGAGAAGTCCATATGCATTTCCCCTCTGAGAAGGTACGCCGCTACTTTAATGACCCTAACTATATAGTAGAAGATTCTAAGCAGGTCAGGACAAGAAGAAGGCGACGTAACCGTAACCAAAGGAGGCAAACCATCAAGGACGTATGGGCAGACTATGAAGGAGAGGTCATAAGGCCCGAGGATACACAACAGGAGACCGAAGCACCAAGTCGGGTATGGAAAGTGAAGACAGTTACACAAGAATAGGAGGCGCTGCCGGAACCACCATCTACGCCACCCAAATCCCAGGACAACTAAGAAGAAAAGAAGTCCTGTTCGGAGGACTTAAAAACACCGAACGCCGTGCCAAGAGGTAAACTTGGTAGTTATCATTTTCCCTTTAATTATTGCTCAGTTAATCATGTTCATTCTGTCTAAAAAAAATGTTGAAAACAGTAAGCCCCATGTGAGTATGCGAGTGGCATAAAACCCATAAGTACATTCACTGTGGTGGCATAAAAAAATATAATAATATATTTTTTTCTGTTCTATAAAAATGAAAATAAAAATAGAGAGTGACATTTATCAAGGAAGCTCAAACATGATAAAGGCTAGATATTTATGCTAACGCTTAATCAAGTTCCACGAAGCTTTGTTGTCTATTTGAGCTCCACAGAATTCAGGAAGACTAGCAGACGGAGGATATCCTAATCGTTGTCAGGGTGCTGCCGACATTCAAATACACCTCTGCACCTGCTAGCTACATCAGAAGAAATTACGTCAAGATCCAGCTTGGGGGAGAGCACCCCCATTTATCCTGATAAGTATTTTTATCTACATTTATACCTATGCTTTATTAAAATAAAAAGATGCATAATCATGAAAACCCAAATAAATATTTTGTGTTTATATATATTTTCTTAGTTTAATAAATAAATAAAGTAGCTATGCTAAACTGAATCTTGAAAATAAAACTCTAGCATGGATATGATGAATAGTTGCTCTGCCTAATTTTCAAATTTGTTCTCTCTCTAGTTTAGACATAACTGTTATAATTTAAAACTGGCTCTAAACCTGAATTAGTGGGAAGAGAACTTGATCTGAAGTCTAAGTTGTTAGCGGATATGATATGGGAAGGTTGAGCTGCTGTTTATCTGTTCCTAGAGATGCTAGAATTCTGGAGAATTTTATCTTTGAAAATCTTTAAAATATTGCATGATGAGTTCCTGTATGATGAGAGTTTAAATTCCTACCATAGCCATATATACATGCTTGTTAGAATAAGAGCCGCACTTTTACTACTTACTGCTTATGGGCATTGAGTGTGGTCAAGCTGTGTAGACCCTTAGGGACTTGTCATGTGGTTAAAATCAAGATTCACTTGCACGTTCACTCATACATGCTGCTTCTACTCCGGAAGTACGCATCCACATATATCCACTCATTTCCATCTCCAGATTCACCCAAAATTATTCTACTCCTGACTCGGGAGAGAATAGCTAAAAACATTATCCCATTCCTGTTATTCCCTGTGAAGTTAATGCTCAAGTCATTTCTACTACCACTTGCTATATTTTCAAAAGAGGGAGATTGCTCTAAAAAAATATAAATACGAGGAAATAAAAAGGAGCAAGTGCTCGGAACCTCGAAGAAAGAAAAAGTGAGACGAGAGGTAAAAATGGACAAGTGTCCGACAGTAGAATTAGGGGTACAAGATACCCACCTGAGAAAAAAAGAAAAAAAATAGAGCATCTCATTCCCCTCAAAAGTTTTAAAAAGCAAGAAAGGTATGTATTCCCTCAAAAAGAGCATTAGACTTTTGTTATCACCATACACCACTCATTCACCACACATGCACATCTTGATTTGACTTATTGACTTGTTTCTCTGGATCCATGGTTTGACTATGCAATAAATGTTCTATGAGTACGTATACTGTATCTCCCACCTATGAGCTCCAGATATCAAAGCCTTATTAGAGTAGGGTGAGAGAGAAGGCAATGTCACTACGCCTTATACCATAAATACCACATACTTTGAGAGAGAAGGCATATACCATTACTGCCTTGGTAAGGATCCAGAAATACCACAAAAGAGAGACCCGAGAAAGTCATACAAGGAATCTCTGAGTTTTATTTGAAAAAATTTGCAAAAACTCCAGAGCTATAGCTGATCAAGAATAAGAGACATGGCGTTTGACTAGACCGTTCTATCTTTTAACCACTCAAGATGCAGGTGACGGTTGCAAGCCCCATGGTGAAAGGTAAAATGAGTAAGTTTTAAGTCTTAACAGTTTACTCTAACTCAGGGATGAGACCTTATTTGAAAGCATATGTACCGTCAACGTTCAAAGGCGTTGCAGCAACTTCTGATCCATAATGAGTCTATCCTTGCTCAGGGACGAGCAAGAGGTAAGCTTGGGGGAGTTTGTTGACGGTCCTTAAGTACCAAATATAGTTATCAAATAAATAAAGAAAAGGATCCAAATGCAACCAACACCTAGACTTAGGGTTTTATCTGACAGAATTCCACGAGTTTTGGTGTTTGTCTGTTTCTGCAGGGGGTTATCAGAAAATACGGAGGAAAGGCCCACACGTCGGGTTTACATAGAGATAATAACGTGTTCACCGATTTTCTATCATCTAGAAGACTCCAGAAGCCACGAGATCGAACGGGAGGCCAAACGGGCCCGGAGGCAGGGCGCCCGCCCTGCTCCCTAGGGCGCCCGCCCTGGCCTGAGAGCCAATCAGGCTCTGTCTCGCGGATTATGCTTCACCGACCTAAGGGATCAAGGAAAACCGTGCGATTAATGTCGGTTTGATCCGACGGCCCACGTTCACTTGAGGGGGCTATATAAGCAGGACCCCTGGCCCCTGGAGGAGGCACTCCCTCATTCTCAATTCTTCAAACCCTAATCTCAGGAGGAGAGTCTCTGATCAAGCCCTAGAGCCACCACATCAACTAGATCTCTAGTATAGCATAGCTACATAGGATTAGAACTAGAAGGAGACAATCTTCGATTGGTTTCCGGATCTATCAAGAGGATTCTTGGTAATTCCTTTACTGTTCTTCATTGTTCATCTTTGTTCTTCAATATTATGAATACAACTTTGTTCTATTTCAATATATTGATTATGACTATGCTCTACTTGTTTATGTTTGCGATTATATTGTTCTTAGTTTATCGTAGTTATACGCTTGGCTTAGTTAGATTGGAATTATATACATGTTTAGGATCGTATAGCGTTTATCCATCGGATCCATGGGTAAATGATAAATATTATGTAGGCATGGTGCTTAGACCATATTTACCTGCGATTGCACCTTATATGCCGGATCGTGGGGTGGTCCGCGATGGTGACAGCTTCGTTGGTTCTTATATAGTCCCCCTCCCGTGTGTAAGGCAGGCAGAGCAACATTATTACGGGGGATGATTGCTATGTTTCTCATCTTCCTTGATAATATCACTATGTATGGGCGTAGTCCTTTCTCGCAATGATTGCCAAGTGTACTTGCACTAACTATGATATGCTAGACTTTATAGTTAAGAATAACTTAGGAAATATCCTTGTAGTTCGTCCTAATACCATGCTAATGACTTGCTAGAATATCTGTTGAGGTGCTTATCATTATTATATGTGGCTAGCTGATCAGATTAATTATCTTTGTCACCATTCATACTTTATCTATATTTTATGTGACACTTACCCCTGTATGCAAGAGATAGATGTATGCTCTCACTTATACATGCAATGATTGATACTCATTCCTATATTCCATTCCATAATCAACATTGATATTAGTAATCCCTTCCTAGTGGTAAAAATATGTCACACCCTAAAATTTTCACTTTTGGGTTGTGCTTAGAAAACACTAAATAAAATAAATGATTTCAATATTTGAATAAATTTATTAGATAAGTTAAGTTGCTGCTAATTTAAAATATAGAAAATTGTGGTTTTAAACTTTTTCATATTAATTTTATAATGTGGTGTTTGTGTGATGCTTGTCTTTGGCGTTAGTGAGTGTTATTATTTTTTAAAATACCATAGGATGACGTTTACTTCTCATCGGGAATTTTTTGGCATTTTCTGCATTTAAAATTTCAATTTCCGTGAGCTTAATCTTTTTCCTTGATCTCTTCATCAATCTTTTCATGAGTCCAAACTCATTTAGTTGAGTTCCTTATCTTTCCAAGAGTCTCCAGGATTTTTCCCGTGATTTTTCTGAGCTCCGGGCTATTTTTCGCGGCCAAAAAGGTAATTTTAGATTTTCTGGAATTATTTTATTCGCGGAATTAAAATAATCCCAAAATTAAGAAAATCCGAAAAGTTTTCAAACTCTACGACTATATATATGACGGCGTAGCCCTCGACGCCCTGATTTCAGAAGTACAACCCTTATCGCGAGCCGCCGCTCATAGCTCCCTCCACCTCTCGCCGAAGTTCTGCATCTACAGCTTGCGTTCCGGCGAACTTTCAACGAGCTTTTCCGGCCAAACCGTCGCGTCCCGACGCCAGCCACCACCACCAAGAGGCAGCCCTCGTCGTTCTCTACACCGTGGTATATCCGTTTGCGCAAATCCATCGCTGTTTCATTGAGTTCCCATCTCATCTTGCTTCTCTCCGGCGAGGTTCCACCATGGCTGACCGGAGCTCCTCCAGCCTAAGGTAGAAGATGATATTATTTACAGTTTTGCCACTAATCTTGTTTTGATCATAAAATCTTTGTTTTAACTCCGATTTGACCCGTTCAAGTTGCGTTAGATTCGTATTTGCGAGCTCTACATGTTAGTATAGCTGTACAGTAGGTTTGAGAAATTTAATTTTCGAGTTTATATTAAAATAATTATTTATCTATAGGAAATCTTAGAAAATTCATAACTTTCACGTTTTAAATCCGAATTTCGTGATCTTTACGTCTGTGTGATCGTAGTAACATGTAGAAGAGTTTTACAAACTTTTTATACTGTTTTGCTACTGTTGGTGTATTGTTTTAATTATGTCTCTTTGTTTGCTTCGTGCATGATTGCTCGGATGATTGTGTGTTGATGCTTGATGATCGAGTATAGACAGTGAGCAGTTTCTTCACAATCAAGAGTATTATTTTGAGCCAGACCAGTAATATCATCAGGAAAGCTTTGATCAAGGCAAGTATAACATGGGACTATCCTTGTTGTCCTATTCACTGAAATTATCATACATATGCATGTGTCTTCCTTGACAACCATAGAGATTATAACTTAGCTATTGATATCTTGTTTCCTTGTCACCTATGGGTTGTGCATTTGGGTAGCTATTGCTAGCGTTTAATTATGAACGATGATCTTGTAATTGGATTAATGAATTATGCAACCAACCATTAAGATGATTTTATTATTATTGAAAAGGGGGCTAGAGCAAGGGGTTATATTGTTGCTCTGGTTTCTCTCCATAAGGACTTATCTGTAAGTGATAACCGGGATATACAGTACAGCTGTGAGGGCTATATGGCTCTGGCTCTAGTTGTTCAAGAGACCTTTTCTAGCTTGTTAGTGGTTACCTTAAATGGCGTAAGAAAGGCTTGCCACGTTGGGTGTAGGGCGAGCCCCTGGCCTAGTGTGTATAGGCTGCGGTTGTTGTGCCACCGGGAAGGGGGGTTCTACATCTGCCTGCCGAGTGAATCTAATGGCCCTAACTTGTTAGACGAACTTTTGAATGACTTTATATGGTTTCCGATGTTTTGGGTCTTGCAAACCCATGCATTTGGAAATCATGACTCACAGTGAAAAGTGTACACCTCTGCGCAGAGTTAAAAACTAGTATACTAGCCGTGCTCACGGATACGAGTGGCCTTGGGGATTCTTACAGAATATTTAATCACCATTATTATATCATGCTTAATTATTGTTGATTATTATTATGCTCATGTTAATGCTATTCATTATCCTTATTACAATTGATCATTGATCCATTAATGGGATTGGAATACCTTGATGCTACTCAATTGCTAATTATATGATGAATAAAAGCTAAACGCAGTCAAACAGTGTCTAGCCTTTTGAGCCTCATGAACCCTGTGTTATACTTATTGAGTTCGACATGGACTCACTCTTGCTCTTTCCCCAACACCCCAGTGTGTAGTAAGGTGTCGCTCAGAAGAGGGATAAAGATGTAGTGGAGTTTCCAGAAGTCTTTCAGAAGTGTTTGGCATACAGAACCACCAGTCAGCCGTCCCTGAGAAGAATGGAGCCTGAAGTTTAGTCACCGTTCCGCGATACTCTGATGTAAGTGTTAATATAGCTATGTATACGTTATATAATAACATTGTTTCTGATACTTTTTCATTCTGGCATATGTGTGGACTTCCTGGGCACACATATGATTAGCCTGGTTTTGTTCTTTAGAAAACCGGGTGTGACAAAATATAAATAACGATACCTGGAATACTTCCTGGTTAAAATGCTACATCGGTATTAATCTGTGCGCTTGCAGATCTTATTTATTATTTATTTAGAAGAGCAGTTGCATATTTCAATACCGCGTCTCTCATGTCATGCTGGGGATGACAACTTGGCTTAAGTGGCATGAGGGATAGGTTCGGCATTTTTGGCGCCGTTATCAGAATTAGAAAACTAAGTCTCCTTTTGGTAATGACGTTAAGAATGCCCAACACCGCACCGCCAGCGTGAGGTGGGGCCAGGTGGCAGAGAGGGGGCGCGGCCGCGCCCCAAGCACGCCCGCGCCTGGGCTAGCTTGCCTCCCCACTGCCTCGCGTAGGTAGGCTTCTCCTTGGTCCTGGGCCTTGGTGCTGACGTGGGTTGGCCCTGGTTTGGTCCTGGGTTGAGCCCATTCCCTTGTCTTGGCATTTTACACCTTCCCGAATGGCGCCTTTTTGATACAAATTCCTTGTACTTGGCATAGATTCCTGCAAAGTGTCATTTCTTCCAGTACAAGTAGAATTCGGTTATTGGCGGTATAAATGTGTCGATAAGGACCGCCAACACTACCCCATGCACACTTGATGGTGATGATAATGGTTCATGCTCAGGCTATGAGAGTGATGCTTCTACAAGCTCTCCAACATCACCACATTGCTTCATGACACATGGTGACACTAAGGTATCTATTGGTATTGTGGTTGTTGATTGTGATGATCCAAATTTTGAGCATGTATGTAGACTCACAAAGGCTTTAAGAAATGAGATGGCAAAAACAAGTAAATTGGAAAATGAAAACTCATTTCTAAAGAACACATGTGAACAATAAAAGCATCTACTTTATGTTACTACTTGTTCATATGAGGAGCTAAAATTGGCTCATGAGGAACTTAGTGTTGCTCATGATAACTTGGTACAAGACCATGCTTTGCTCACTAAGAAGCTTTCTAATGGAGAAACTAAAACTAGTGAGAGCTCATTAGTTGGGTCAAATGATCAATCACATAATATTTCTAACCCTTGTGATGAAGGAAAGAAGCATGTATCCACCTCTTGTGATGATTTATTAGATGTGCCATGCTCTTCACATATAGATGCTTGTTCTACTTCTATGTCTTGTGAGACTAACATTTTGATGGAGAACAATGAGCTCAAAAATGAAGTGAAGAAATTGAGCAACAAGATAGAGGTGCTACAACTCAAAAGTCACCTTTAAGCATATAATGAAGACTCAAAGAAACTTTGGTGACAAGAGTGGCATTGACTTCAACAATAGCAAGGGCAAGAAAATGAAGAAGCAAGAACAAAAGAAGATATCTCATTTCATGTGCTTTAAATGCCATGAGATGGGTCACCTTGCCAAATCTTGCCCAACCAAGAAGCCAAAGATGAGGCCACAAGATGAAAAGAAGAAGCCCCAAGTTCAAATCAAGATCAACCATGAAGATGATGATGACTTGATGATGAAGAAGAAGAAAACAAGAAGGGGTGAAAGAGCAAGGCATCTAATACTAGATCAAGATGCCAAGATGATGAGCAAGACACAAGATGAGAAGAAGATATATGCTCACATCAAGTGTTTCAAGTGTGAGGGTATGGGACACTTTGCCTCGAGGTGTCCTACCAAGCTTGAGAAGAAGGCTCAAGCAATTCATCAGAGGCAAGGCAATGAGAAGCAACACATGAGCAAGGAAGAAAAGGCTCAATCAAAGAGAGTTTCCTACTCATGCCGGGAAAGGGGACACATGGCTAATTCATGTCCCCTAGATAATAATTCTAAGCCTATTTCAATTGATGATAATATTGTGCTTAGAAAGGATGGTAATGGTACCTCTATGGTTGCTATTGCAAAACATTCCGCTACTCATACTAAGACTTTGCCTAAGTATGTTGCACCTAACTTGAGAGGACCCAAACTAGTTTGGGTACAATCAAAAAGTGGATGATTGATTGTAGATACCATCGGCATTGGAGGCTTGATTCAATTGATTTCATATTGATCATCATATGTTGAGTCAAGTTATGAAGCCTAGTGCACATCCAAACCCAATGCCATGATAATTGAGTGAAGTCCAAATGTGCTACAACATACAAGTGCTATAATTCAAGTTGTGGTGATTTATAGGAATTATTTGATGGCTTGCAATTATTTGAGTTGAAGCTTGCTAATTGGATGATCATGAGCTAACCAAGGTATATTTCTAGTTGATCATTTCATTTGGGTGCATATGAGTTGATTGAATTGGATAAATATGCAATGTTGCTTGCTATAAGATGCTTGAATGGATCATTTACTTAGTAATCAAATTTAAGTTGGTTTGAATGGATAAATTTATGAGATAACTTTTAGTAAGTGGATTGAATGGATATATGTCTTTTGAAAGTATTCAAACAAGTTGATTTCAAATTTGATTCACATTTGATGAAGTATAGCTCATGTGAAGAAATCTGTCCAATAATTGAGAATTTGACCTAGCTGTGATCTTATCCATGCTTAAGTGATCAAATCTATTTGGATTGGCTTGAAATTTGGTATGCATGATCTGGACTTATGGTATAAGATGCTATAAAAATTTCATGACAATTGGATAAGAGATGCTTTGGTTTTGGAGTAGATCTTGTCAGCTATAGTGCAGCAGTTTTTAGCATGTAGCAGTAGTAGAAGAATTGAAATCTGATAGCAATATAGAAGTCAAATGAAGCCTAAATTTTTACAGCTCCTATAAGACTTAGTAAATCTCATCTCCACCAAATTTCATGGTATTTGGATCTGTATATTGGGAGATATGGATTTTTCATTAAAGGATACAGAATCTGCCAGAAAAGTGACAATTATTGGATTGATCTAGAGTCACTTTGATTGAAAGGTCCTCAAGTTGGAAACATGTTTACAAGTGTTTGAGGTACCTAAGTTTGTTTTTGGATTGATCTATAAGCATGACAAGAAAAGAGTACAAGGTCATTTGATTGTGGAGTGTACTTGGCACACAATTGGTACTCAATTGAAGATCAAACCAAGCTCAAGATGAAGATGAAGTTTAAGTTCTAGTGATTATTGGGAATCATTTAGTAGAAAGAAAATAACTTAAAACAAGTAGAAAGAAAAGGACATAAAGAAGGATTCAAGATTATTCATCAAGTTAAGTCCATCACTTGGATCAATCAATCAAGTCATCTCAAGTGAGTATCAAGGATGGTTCTTTAGAGAGAGGTCACTTCTCCCTAGTGCAGGGTCTTGCTGCCTAAGTGTAGGTAAACCAAGTGTGCTGCTTATAAGGCTAACATGGAAGTGGTGATCTGAGAAACATTTGAGATGCTTAGTAGAAGCAATTAAAATGATTGATCAAGAAAAGCAAGCAACACCCAAAAGAGAGCTAGTCATGATAATTCAAGTGGTATTCCAAATAGTTCTCTCATGCAAGCATTGATCAAAGAATAAAGCAAGTCAACCACATCATGATAGTGCACTTGATCATATTAGTGATTCTTAAATCATATGGGTTAAGAATGGATTTCATTATTGATGATTGGTCTTTACCAAGCTTATAATTAGACTTCACATCTCTATTGGAGTAATGAATTAGAACTTATGTGACTATCCTCTACTCCAAGATAGCAAAGGTATGATTGTAATGTGCATGATCATTTTCATCCCTTACTAGTATACGGTTAGTGCATATAGTACATGCTTATTAGGATCATGCATGACAAATGAAAGTTTAAAATTCATAGCCTACCACTATTGCTTGAATGATTAATTGATCTAGTGGTTAGTATATGAATTTGTTCATGAGCTAGTGAACCTAAGTACTTGATTGAATTTGGACTGCTAACAAGTGACAAGTACAACATTGGCAAGATAACCCTTTCAAGAGGTGTGAAGAAGTTTGTTATTGGTTCAAACCAGACTTGGAAGCTTAGGTGAATCAATTTAGTTCAAGTCAACATTAGAAGCTCATGATAGTAACAAGAGTACAAGAACAAGACAACAATGCAAATGGATATCTAGGTTGATTGTTTCAAGTGGTATCTAGACTCAAACAAGAAGTTCACTAGTGGTGTCTAGATCAACTTACAAGTGATATCCTACAAGTGGTACTCATGAAGATAGCAAATGTTCAAGAAATGATTTTTATTGACAAATCAATCATACACGTGGTATCACATCTCTACACATGATATCATTCATACAAGATAATGGTTTCACAAGTGATCCTCAACTTTAAGTGATCATAAAGATGAGAGTTCCCTCACCTACAAGGGCTCAAGATTATCAAGTGAATGACCCATGCTATGACATAGGGGGAGGTCCCCACCAATTGTTATCAAGGTCAAAGATCCTATGTGTGGTATCGCAAGAGCTATACAAGTGGTGTCATCCCAACATATGTGGTAGTGTCCATCACAAATGCAAGATTTAAGTGTCAACCATCTACCCCAATGCAATCCTTTGTATCAATAAGATGCACACCTTTTATGGAAATTGATGACAAAGGGGGAGAAGTTGGAACAAAGATATGTAAATGCATTATAGGGAGAAGTAGAAGTTGATTTGGACATGGACAATGGACAAAGAGGGAGCAACATCGAAGAATGTGAGAGGATCAAAATTCTAGGACAAGAGATACACAAGTAGGGGGAGCAAGCTCATGAACTTTTGATTGATTGCATTTGATATGTGCATAGTCCTATGCTTGCTTGCATTGCATAAGTTTTTTTAATTTGATATGCAAGCTTGTGTGGTGTATGCTAGTCGTAGAATTTGAATGATGATATGATAACTAGCATGCATAGGATGGTAGCTAGACTTGTACTTCTACACGTGATACTAGAACCTTGCTTATAATGTTGATCTCACGGGGTTTCTAGTATTTTTGTTGTCTAGCTACTCATGGTGCTAAGTGTCACACCCAGTTTTAAGGACAAAACCAGATATACACTATATGTGAAATAAAGAGGTCAAATCTCACATATAGCTGCAGATAAGTGTAATATCAAAAGACAAATGCTTAATAAACATAACGCAATAGTATAAGATATAACCTTAGAGAGCAACACAGCAGCAAGACAACTCTGAACACCGGGTGTAACCTTCACTTCAGGATCAAACTGACTGGTTGATCACAAGCCTAACAATTCCAGAACCTAGCAGTCTGGTACCCTTCCTGAGATGTGGGGAAATAGCAAGGGTGAGTCCATGTCGAACTCAACAAGCATAACATGGGGTTCATGAGACTCAAGAGGCATGACACAGGTTTAACTGCATGTAGCTTTTAGTTGATCATATTTTAAGCAATTGAGTAGCAACAAATTGGTGATGTTCCCATAATAAACACATGATCATGTAAAGAGAATAATGAATAGCAAGAACAAGTAAATTAATAGTGATCTCTATTCCGTAAGGGTCCAAGGCCGCTCGTGACCGTGAGCACGGCTGATATACCATTTTTACACTCTGCAGAGGTTGTACACTTTCACTGTGAGTCGTGATCCCCATAAGCCCGAGGTTTGCAAGGCCTCAATAGGCAGATAGGTTTCACTATGAAGTCTTTCCAAGGTTCGTCTAACAAGTTAGGGCCGCTAGGTTTCTGTGGCCTGCGAATGTAGAGCCCCCCTTCCATATGGCACAATGACACGCAGCCTATACTCATAGGGACAGGAGCCGCACTACACCCAACCCGGAACACACCCCTCTTGCGCCATAAAGGTAACCACTAACAAGCTAGAAAAGGTCCTCTTATATGACTAAAGCCAGAGCCATGTAGCCCTCACAGCTGTACTGTAAGTCCCGGATGTTCGCTTACAGATAAGTCCTTACGGAGAGGAATCTAGAGATAACTCTAGCCCTCTTGTTCCCTGTTGCTAAAAAGCATCTTTTATAGTTATTGCATATATCATTAGTCAAATTACAAGATCATTGTTTATGTAAGCACTAGCCACTACCCAATGCCAGTAACCCTAGGATTCAAGGAACAAGATCAATACTACGGCATCCTTAACAAGGAGACACATGCAGCATGAATTAAGTGAATTAAAGTGAGTAGGTAACAAGGATGATCCCATGCTATACTTGCCTTAACTTAGATCCTTCTTCAAGTCCAAACCTCAATGAAATGCTTCTTGATCACCACGTATAGCTCACCGACTAGACAAGATCATAAAAGCACCACACAAGCATTCATTCAATCATACACGAAGCAAACAATAGAAATAAATTAGAACAGTACACCAAACATATGAAACAACGTGTGAAAAGGTTTTAAAGATGTTCTACACGTTGCTACGAACACACAGACGTAAAGATCACGAAATTCGGATTTAAAACGTGAAAGTTATGAATTTTCTAAGATTTCCTATAGATAAATAATTACTTTAATATAAACTCAAAAATTAAAATTTCCAAACCTACTGTACAGTACTACCAACATGTAGAGCTCGCAAATACGAATCTAACGCAACTTGAACGGGTCAAATCGGAGTTAAAACGTAGAAGATATGGCCTAAACAAGATAGTGGCAGTTTTGTAAATACCTAGTTTCGAAAATAAATCAAAATCTGGTTTTTAAGTAAATACCTCTTCTTCTTCTTGGAGTAGAACGCCTGGTGGCTTCGTCGGAAGTTCGCCGGAACGCAAGCTGTAGATGCAGAACTTCGGCGAGAGGTGGAGGAAGCTACGAGCGGCGGCTCGCGATACGAACTCAGCGGCGGCGGACAACAACAGCGGCGGCGAACGGCAACAGCGGCGGCGGCGGCAATAGCGGCGGCGGCGGCAACAGCGGCGGCGACAGCGGCGGCGGCGGAAACAGCGGCGGCGGCGACACGATAAGAAGGGAGAAAATTCTAATTTACTACCCGAGAGATTTCCCAAACTAGGGGCTCCTCCACGGTAGTTTTTTGTATGCTTTGCCTATGGGGTAGGTGCGTATATATTGGAAGAAAAACTCTCCACCTCCATGTCAACTAGCGATATGGTGCTAATTGACGTTGCACCCTCTTTCTTTACTAATAGGCCTAATTAATTATTAAAGCCCATTAGTAAATAAATGCATGGGCCTTTGAGATTTATTAAGATTATTGCACATGGGTTTTGAGCGTTGGAAAACAAATGAGAGATTTATTATTTTCGGAATTAATTATTTTCATGGATAAAATAATTCTAGAAAAGTCCAGAATTATTATTTAAGCCGCGAAAAATACTCCGAAAACTCTGAAAATTTGGGGAAATTTTCCAGAGACATTATGGAACATGAGGAACCCAAATAAAGTATTTGGAGCTCATGATAAGATATTTTAGATCATATAAAAATTAGATTATGCTCACAAATAAGTAGAAACAAGTTACAGAAAAAGTCGAAAAAATTCCTGAGAAGTTAGTAGAGGTTGATTGACAGATGAGAAACAAGGAATTTGATTGTAGAAAAATAATATATGTATATTGGGAAAGGAAAATCGACCTAAACGCATTTTGAAAGAACAACTTGAATTCATTTTGATCTTTGGTCAAAACCAAACAATACAAAAACACAAATGCATCAGCATGAATGCATCAACAAGTTGCTAAACCTTATGATAAATTTTAATTTAGTGAAAAATATTATTTTCCTATGTTTTCATGAGCACTAGAATACAAAATTAAATTACTTTGCATCTATTTTGAGAAGAGCAAATTTTAGGGTGTTACAATTCTACCCCCCTTAAGATGAATCTCGTCCTCGAGATTCGGAAGATGGTGATCAAAGAGCGATGGATACTTTGCCTTTAGATCTTCTCTTGCTTGAGTAGCTCCTATTTCATACCTTCATAACTTTACTCCGGGTATCTACTTCAAACACTTCCATGGGAACTTTGTATAGGTAGGGTTCTTCTTTACCCTTGAATTGTCCAAAGATGTCTGCCCCTTAA
Source organism: Saccharum spontaneum (assembly GCA_022457205.1). NCBI lineage: Eukaryota > Viridiplantae > Streptophyta > Magnoliopsida > Poales > Poaceae > Saccharum > Saccharum spontaneum. The sequence goes on along the minus strand of CM039590.1, from coordinate 39,417,885 downwards.
GTAAACACAATCGCTGCTCCAACTATAGCATTTGGAACACATTAGGTATGCCAACAAATTCTAAGGTAACACCAACCGTTAAGCCACTTATCTTTCCAAACCATAATGTTCCTTGTTTGTCCATTTAAAAACCTGGTACCTTTCCATCCATAATAGTCATAACTATCTCCTTTTTATTCTTGTCTTCCAAAGACCTTTGTGAATCTCTTATTCCAATGTAGGCATTACCACTAACTTCATAACATTAATAACTATATGCTTAGGTTGGGTTGCTCAACTCCTAAATATAATTCTTAGTCCATGGCGTCATTCGAATCTTCTTAGCATAACTCTCCTTTGCTAAAGACATTGGCAACGACTTTTGCTCCTCCCAGCGATAACACTTTTCGAAGTCATATATAATCAATTCCGTTCCATCGACAATGTCACTAGCTCAACCCCAACCTAGTAATGATGTCCTTTATATTCTTACAATCCATGTAGGTGTCACTCTTATAAACCGTGTAAATACCACACTTGTGTCCAATAGGATAATATCTCCAAAACCTTCAGAGCATAAACTGATATCTCCACTTCCTTGTGTCAGGTAGTTCAACTCATGTTTCCCATGCATCCCTAATGCTCAAGCCATCACATTTTCCTTCTTGCATAAGGACACATCCCTCACCTTGACATGGTGCATCACGATAGATGGGACACTCTTGTCTTGATCTAGCAGATCTAACTCATAAGTTTTACTTCTTCAATGCCTTTATAATTTTCTGAGGTTCACGAGTCCAAAGATACTTAATATCTTCTCTAGTAGCAATATCTTGAGAGTCTTGGATAAACCTTCCTTCAACTTCTAACTAAATGTCATCATTTTTAAAAGAAACTCTGAGTCACTCTTACATCCCTAGGTGAATTCCCCATCACCAACTTTCTTGAGCTCTTCTTCACCACTAGAGATAACTATCCAAATAGAGGACTTTCTTCCCTCATAGCTCACTCGCTAAACTAGTCATAATGTTGACATCCTCTGAACCTTCGTGGAATCAATTGTAGATGTCCAATATCGATGCTAACTTATCTTGAGTAAGATTGGACTCCCAATTGATGATATATCAGAGCGAAGACCAAGACCCATCTTGACGATTACCCGAGCTCCATGTAAACGATCCAACAAGTCATCAATCCTAAGAAAAGATGTTCGCACTCGATAGTGACTTCTCCACAGTGGGGATAACCGATTCTTCCAAGTGACACACTCGAATGTTTGAATCCTTCAACTTGCAACTTCTTTAACTCGGCTACCCCCCTTAAGAAAAGAACAACAAGGGGACACCAAAAGAATAGCTTGCACCTTATTCTAGATGAGCTAACTAGCATCAAGACATTCTATCATCCCAATGATACTCTTGTGTATGAGTAAGAACAAGAAATCTGAATTTTGTCGCCAGCAGAAAATCAGCAGCGCAGTAAAACAGCTATAACTCTTATTCCGTAAATCCAATGAAGTTGTATCTTATACCGTTGGAAAGCTTACAAAATTCCCTACAACTTCCTTATAGAACACTTTTTCAGATTCTGCATCTAATTTGGTCAAAAACAATGTACAACAGAAACTGTTCCAGGCTTCAGTCAGCGCAGATATAACACCTTGTGATTTTCGTATCTCCCAAACCATAAAAGCTATGAAGGTGATTTCAGAGGCATTGGGAAGATGTTCAAGTCTGGTTATTTCCATAAAAATTTCACAAACTTTCGCTAAGCAGATATTTCTGAGCACTGAAGAAAAGACAGACTGCTCCAGAAAAGGTAGAATCGAGAGAATAAGGTAAACCAACCCAACTATATACTGCACTAATCCTTATACCTTATAGACCTATAGACTAAATGAAATTGTGGACAAACTCCACAAGATCATTGCAATCATACAAAGATCCAAAACAAGCACATGCATAATGACATTCAACAAAGCATTATAGGTGCACAAAGCAAACATTGACTCAACTTGTGATACTATCGTTATCACTATATTAAGGGTAAAGATCCTAAAGTTCATCTTCTGATTACGCAAGAAGGTGGTAAGAGAAGATTCTAAAAGCATATCAAGGCAATGAGTATAGATGAGAGCAAAGGCATAAAATAAGCATCAAGGAGGAGACAAATATCAAGGGTAGATATATAGTAGAGAAGAAAACGTCAAGGATTATAGAGCAAGGATTTTATAGCAAGTTCAAAACCTTAAGACGGCCAATTTCTAACTAGGCTTGCGTCCTACAGTCAGCATTGCTCTGATACCACTCTGTCACACCCAGTTTTAAGGACAAAACCAGATATACACTATATGTGAAATAAAGAGGTCAAATCTCACATATAGCTGCAGATAAGTGTAATATCAAAAGACAAATGCTTAATAAACATAACGCAATAGTATAAGATATAACCTTAGAGAGCAACACAGCAGCAAGACAACTCTGAACACCGGGTGTAACCTTCACTTCAGGATCAAACTGACTGGTTGATCACAAGCCTAACAATTCCAGAACCTAGCAGTCTGGTACCCTTCCTGAGATGTGGGGAAATAGCAAGGGTGAGTCCATGTCGAACTCAACAAGCATAACATGGGGTTCATGAGACTCAAGAGGCATGACACAGGTTTAACTGCATGTAGCTTTTAGTTGATCATATTTTAAGCAATTGAGTAGCAACAAATTGGTGATGTTCCCATAATAAACACATGATCATGTAAAGAGAATAATGAATAGCAAGAACAAGTAAATTAATAGTGATCTCTATTCCGTAAGGGTCCAAGGCCGCTCGTGACCGTGAGCACGGCTGATATACCAGTTTTACACTCTGCAGAGGTTGTACACTTTCACTGTGAGTCGTGATCCCCATAAGCCCGAGGTTTGCAAGGCCTCAATAGGCAGATAGGTTTCACTATGAAGTCTTTCCAAGGTTCGTCTAACAAGTTAGGGCCGCTAGGTTTCTGTGGCCTGCGAATGTAGAGCCCCCCTTCCATATGGCACAATGACACGCAGCCTATACTCATAGGGACAGGAGCCGCACTACACCCAACCCGGAACACACCCCTCTTGCGCCATAAAGGTAACCACTAACAAGCTAGAAAAGGTCCTCTTATATGACTAAAGCCAGAGCCATGTAGCCCTCACAGCTGTACTGTAAGTCCCGGATGTTCGCTTACAGATAAGTCCTTACGGAGAGGAATCTAGAGATAACTCTAGCCCTCTTGTTCCCTGTTGCTAAAAAGCATCTTTTATAGTTATTGCATATATCATTAGTCAAATTACAAGATCATTGTTTATGTAAGCACTAGCCACTACCCAATGCCAGTAACCCTAGGATTCAAGGAACAAGATCAATACTACGGCATCCTTAACAAGGAGACACATGCAGCATGAATTAAGTGAATTAAAGTGAGTAGGTAACAAGGATGATCCCATGCTATACTTGCCTTAACTTAGATCCTTCTTCAAGTCCAAACCTCAATGAAATGCTTCTTGATCACCACGTATAGCTCACCGACTAGACAAGATCATAAAAGCACCACACAAGCATTCATTCAATCATACACGAAGCAAACAATAGAAATAAATTAGAACAGTACACCAAACATATGAAACAACGTGTGAAAAGGTTTTAAAGATGTTCTACGCGTTGCTACGAACACACAGACGTAAAGATCACGAAATTCGGATTTAAAACATGAAAGTTATGAATTTTCTAAGATTTCCTATAGATAAATAATTACTTTAATATAAACTCAAAAATTAAAATTTCCAAACCTACTGTACAGTACTACCAACATGTAGAGCTCGCAAATACGAATCTAACGCAACTTGAACGGGTCAAATCGGAGTTAAAACGTAGAAGATATGGCCTAAACAAGATAGTGGCAGTTTTGTAAATACCTAGTTTCGAAAATAAATCAAAATCTGGTTTTTAAGTAAATACCTCTTCTTCTTCTTGGAGTAGAACGCCTGGTGGCTTCGTCGGAAGTTCGCCGGAACGCAAGCTGTAGATGCAGAACTTCGGCGAGAGGTGGAGGAAGCTACGAGCGGCGGCTCGCGATACGAACTCAGCGGCGGCGGACAACAACAGCGGCGGCGAACGGCAACAGCGGCGGCGGCGGCAATAGCGGCGGCGGCGGCAACAGCGGCGGCGACAGCGGCGGCGGCGGAAACAGCGGCGGCGGCGACACGATAAGAAGGGAGAAAATTCTAATTTACTACCCGAGAGATTTCCCAAACTAGGGGCTCCTCCACGGTAGTTTTTGGTATGCTTTGCCTATGGGGTAGGTGCGTATATATTGGGAGAAAAACTCTCCACCTCCATGTCAACTAGCGATATGGTGCTAATTGACGTTGCACCCTCTTTCTTTACTAATAGGCCTAATTAATTATTAAAGCCCATTAGTAAATAAATGCATGGGCCTTTGAGATTTATTAAGATTATTGCACATGGGTTTTGAGCGTTGGAAAACAAATGAGAGATTTATTATTTTCGGAATTAATTATTTTCATGGATAAAATAATTCTAGAAAAGTCCAGAATTATTATTTAAGCCGCGAAAAATACTCCGAAAACTCTGAAAATTTGGGGAAATTTTCCAGAGACATTATGGAACATGAGGAACCCAAATAAAGTATTTGGAGCTCATGATAAGATATTTTAGATCATATAAAAATTAGATTATGCTCACAAATAAGTAGAAACAAGTTACAGAAAAAGTCGAAAAAATTCCTGAGAAGTTAGTAGAGGTTGATTGACAGATGAGAAACAAGGAATTTGATTGTAGAAAAATAATATATGTATATTGGGAAAGGAAAATCGACCTAAACGCATTTTGAAAGAACAACTTGAATTCATTTTGATCTTTGGTCAAAACCAAACAATACAAAAACACAAATGCATCAGCATGAATGCATCAACAAGTTGCTAAACCTTATGATAAATTTTAATTTAGTGAAAAATATTATTTTCCTATGTTTTCATGAGCACTAGAATACAAAATTAAATTACTTTGCATCTATTTTGAGAAGAGCAAATTTTAGGGTGTTACACTAAGGATGAATTTAAAAGTGCAACTCTGATTGGTATCACACTTCAAAGGTTTATTCTATACACATTAGCATCATTGCTAGTAATTACTCTCCCACAATTCCAATCTATGCATGTGTGCGAGCTTCAAACTAAACACTCTAGCACATATGTAGGGAGAGCAAATACTACCAATTCAGGTTTGTGCTACTTGTCCAAAATCATTTACACATGGTAAAATTGCTTGGACAAGCTACATGAATCCAAAAGAGCTTAAATTTCCATATCTTTGTAGAGTTGTCATCAATTACCAAAAAGGGGGAGATTGAAAGGTCCTTGTTCGGTTTTGGTAATTGAGTGACAACCTAGGTAGACTAATATGTGGTTATGTGAGATACATAGGTGATTAGTCCACAGGTACATGTGTGTGAGAAACATATGCCATAGAGGTGAAAATGGCTCGGAGATGTTGCAAAGCTCACACATGTGATGAAGGAGCTCATTGCATATGAAACATGACAGTCAGTCAAGTGATCAAGGTGAAGAAGATCAAGACATGGCTTGGCTCGACGGACCGATTGCAAGTGTGAAGGGCAAGTCGAGTGATGACTTGGTGCCGACAGACCGAAGCAACGGTGAAGAGCAAGTGAAGTCAAGATTGATGAACCAATACGGTCATGTGATGATATGAAGTGGATCATATCATTTGTGATTGGTTGGTGCATGTGTTGCATCAACAATGGAGGAGATGAAATGGAATGCGCAAGGCAAAGGTATATTTGTAGGGTATTTCATTTCATCGGTCATAGGTGTGTAGAGAAGTTTATGACCGGTTTAGGATAGATGGCCGTAATATCAAGAGGGGCAAACTAGTTTGCATATCGGTCATCTAGTGCCACTTGAGCGATCTAACTTTGCATATGTGTTAGGATCAAGTGGCATGGTGAAAAGCGTGCTAATCCTTTGGAAAATGTTTGTAAAAAGCTAACACACATGCACAAGGTGGTGATCACTTGGTGGTGTTAGCACATTTGCAAAGGTTGCGAAAAAGGCGAAGAAGAGGAGGCAAAACCAGGCTCGGTGTGCTGCCTGGGTGGCACCACCATCCCTGGTCTGGTGGCACCTGATGAGGTACAGGCCCGATCTTCCGAGAGGTAACCGGTAAGTTCGACTTGTGGAGATCTCGACGTTGGCAATACGGCTTCAAATCAGACACGATTTGAACCCTGCAACCGTTACACCACAGCTCCGTTGGTTATCAACCAAGCACAACTTGATTGACCTCGCCAAGAAGGCTTTTTCTGCAAGCGAATCGAAGAACACAAGCAAGAAGGTAAAAATACGCAATCTGAAATTGCAAATATGAATGATGCAAATATCAATAGAGGGTTCAAGAACTCGGTTCCAAAGGACTAATCGACACAGTGGAGGAGATCAAGAACAGGGGCCCTGGATCACTGTAAAAGGATTTGTCACCACAGTTACAATGAACGATTCAGTTTCTCGATGGAAAACTAAACTCTAAACAAAACCCAATTTTGTAGCAGTGGCGGCAGCTGTGTTTATAGTCTAAGACTCGACCTAGGGTTGAGGACGGCCAGGGGTTGGGCGCCCACAACTTGGGCTTAAGGCCCGACACGATACATGGCCAAGTTGGCCCAAATAGGTGATGTAGCACCTTGCTGTGGTCACACAGAATGATCCACGGACCTTCTGGAGCTGGGACCAGATCCAAAACGACGGCGTCGTCGTCCCCTTTCCAACGCATCCAAGAACGCCCCGTTTCGATGTCGTATGAGAGAGTTATGACCAAAACAGTGACAACGTGTTTGCTGAATCCGAGGGTGACGTAGCAGCTGAGTTGGGGACGAATTGCAACTTGGAGAAGACCATAGCGTCGGTGTGTCCAGCGTGGCGATGTCCTCATCATCCTCCCCTTCTTGAATTGGAGTCGTCCTCGACTCCATCCCATCATCATCGAACTCCTGCAAAAGATTAGTGACAGCAGGCAATGCACCAGACATAATAGGTTGACAAAACATAGTATAACATGGTGCATCAGGATTATCACATAACTCAGCAGTAGCAGAAGTTGTAGCAAGAAAAGTAACTCCTTTTAACTTAATCCCATTATTTTTAGCAATGTCAGTTGGAGGTTTATTTTTAATCTCTTTAGCATGTTTAATAATTTCCGTAGGAGACAAAGGCAGCAATGTAATTTTCTTGTCCTTATGTACGATAGTGTATGTATTAGTTCTACCATGGTGTAAAGCATCATTATCAAATTCCCATGGATGACCTAACAAAATAGAACAAGCTTGCATAGGGACAACATCAAAATCAGCAGTATCATGATAAGAACCTGTGAAAAAGCTAATGCGTGCTGATTTAGTTACCTTAGTCTTACCACTATTATTGAACCATTGAAGTTTATATGGATGCGAATGTTGTCGTGTGGTCAAGCCAAGCTTCTCAACCAAATCTGAACTCACCAAGTTATTGCAACTACCGCTATCAATGATAGTGAGAACACGACAACCCTGCACAATGAAATACATGTGGAACAAATTGTGGCGTTGGATCGTCTTCTCTTCTTCATGTCCCACATGTGTACTCAACACACGCTGCACAAGAAGGCTAGGGTAGTCCGCGGCAGCAGCCACAAAGTCAATGATGATGGCCTCCTTGTCTTTATCGCCCTCAGTGGAATCTGCATCAATGTTAGCAGCAAGGGCTAAATCATCTTCAACATCACTAGTACTTACATATCCATCATCGATAGTAATGAAAGCACGACGACTGGGGCAATCCTTCATGACATGTCTCATGCCTTTGCATCGGTGGCAAATGATTTTAGCGCTGGACGAGGAGGAGCTAGTAGAAGCACCCGGAGTGGCACCTTTCTTCTGCACATTAGACAATTGACTTACCCCATGTGGTGCAATAGAAAGCTTGGGCGTCTCCGGCTCAGCACGCTGTTGAAAATTCCTCCCATTGTTAGACCTGAAAGGCTGGTGTTGTTTGCGGCCCTGTACTTCACGTTCTGCCTTAATAGCAAGATGATATAATTGGGAAAAATTGCGCCATTCTTTGTAATCAAGTATGTTCTGGATATCATGGTTTAGACCACCAAAAAATCTAGCACTAGCATCATTATCGTCTTCATTTATACCACAACGGGCTAAACCAATAAGCATTCTTGATAGTAAGTTTCTACTCCTTTATCACCTTGTTTTAAAGTTTGCAGTTTCAAACGTAAATCACGTTGGTAATAAGGAGGAACAAAACGAGATTTTATACGTTGCTTTAAAGCATTCCAAGTTTGAGGCACAGCAGCAGCATTATTAGCATTGCAAAGATCACTCCACCAGAACAAAGCAAAATTAGTAAACTCACTAGTAGCAAGTCTAACTCTATGCTCAGCAGGAACATTATGAGAATCAAATTTTTGTTGAACAGCAAGCTCCCAATCTAAATAAGTCTCTGGATCAATATTACCAGCAAAAGGAGGAAGGCTAAATTTAATTTTAGCAAAAGGATCGTTATTACCATGATTATTACCTCCTATACCGCGACGGTTGAAGTTGAGGCGGCGACGGGCATAACCGTCAGCATCCGCATCGTCATGACCAAAATCACCGGCATCGTCATCATCAGCACGATGAGGTGGAGGGCGTTGCTCGAGTTGTTCAATGCGGGTGACCAGATTGTTCACATTGCGCGTCAACTCGGTCATAAGATTGCGTTGTTCAGTCATGAACGTTGTAAGCTCGCCCTTGGACACGCAATCATTGAAGTCCGTCGGAGATCCTGCCATGGTTAGAAGATAGAAAAAGACAACACCAAAGTATTATCCCTATCAACTAAAAGGAACCAAGTGGTGGTGGTGGTGAAAGTGGAATGCAAAATCACAAGCGGCTTACCACCGTCTTGCATGTATTCTTACCAACGACAAACAAGAGCAAAACCAACGTGGCGAAGCAATCTGTTGTTAAGCATGGGTAACAGTTGCAAGATGAACCTGTGCTGACAGAAGAATATGTGGAGCTATGGGTAGGCACACAATATGATAGCAAGGATTAGCAATTAACGAATACAGATTAGCGATTGTTCAATCCGGATCCAAAGTACAATTCACAGCTGCTGGCTAAGACGTGTCGAGACGTAGCGCAACAAGGTGAAAACAAAGGATGATGGAAAGAACGCACAGAACAAGCAAATAACCGAATTTTTCCTTTTTCCTGAATTTTTCCCTGGTTTTCCCAAAAGGCACTAGTAGGAATCAAACTTTTTTTATTTTTTCACTATTTTTTTATATTTTTCTCTGAACAAGGATCACAAAAGATGCAACCACAAAAATTGGCACCTACAACTGAGGTGGGATGTGGTCTACAGAAAAATAGCACGTTCTCTGAAAAGTGTGCAAAAGCTTTTATAATTTTTTTTCTTTATTTTCCTGATTTTTTTGGCAATTTTGACGAAACCAAATAGGGCGAAAAGAAGCTGCTGTAAAAATTTCAGATTTTTCTGATAAACGAGCGAAAAGTTATGCCTGTTTTACCGAAGGTATCTCAAGTTATGTTTTGAGTGGAGGCACAACACGAAAGCGGCAGTTAGGGCAAAGCGTCCCTAAACTCCAACACCGATCACAAGATCGTCCCTGTGACTCCAACAGCGACAGTAGGTATGCGCCTGAAGATGTAAGGAGGGCTGCGATGCAGGCAAAATAAGAGCGGCTTGCAACCTATCTAGGGTTTGCGCGGCGGCAAGAAGTCACACAAGGCGGCTAGCGGGGGCAAGTCGAGTAATGTGGTGGCTTCGACTTGTTGTTTAGGAACGGTGGATGGGATAGCGGCGGAAAACAAAAATCACAGCAACGGGTGATTGAACTACGACCACGAACACAATCCTAAACTAGCAACAAGACTCGACCACGGACACAAACTCAACAACGCGAATCTGAAACGAAATTGCAAAGGCACAAAAGGTGATAGGACAACGGAAATTGAAATATTTTTTTGGACTTTTTGTGGACTCTAGGTAATGAACAAATATGAATCTAAGGCAAACGAGAATATACCTCGCGGTAAACCTAAAAGCTCTGATACCAATTGATGAGGTACAGACCCGATCTTCCAAGAGGTAACCGGTAAGTTCGACTTGTGGAGATCTCGACGTTGGCGATCCGGCTTCAAATCAGACACGATTCGAACCCTGCAACCGTTACACCACAGCTCCGTTGGTTATCAACCAAGCACAACTTGATTGACCTCGCCAAGAAGGCTTTTCCTGCAAGCGAATCGAAGAACACAAGCAAGAAGGTAAAAACATGCAATCTGAAATTGCAAATATGAATGATGCAAATATCAATAGAGGGTTCAAGAACTCGGTTCCAAAGGACTAATCGACACAGTGGAGGAGATCAAGAACAGGGGCCCTGGATCACTGTAAAAGGATTTGTCACCACAGTTACAATGAACGATTCAGTTTCTCGATGGAAAACTAAACTCTAAACAAAACCCAATTTTGTAGCAGCGGCGGCGGCTGTGTTTATAGTCTAAGACTCGACCTAGGGTTGAGGATGGCCAGGTGTTGGTCGCCCACAACTTGGGCTTAAGGCCCGACACGATACATGGCCAAGTTGGCCCAAATAGGTGACGTAGCACCTTGCCGTGGTCACACAGAATGATCCGCGGACCTTCTGGAGCTGGGACCAGATCCAAAACGACGGCGTCATCGTCCCCTTTCCAACGCATCCAAGAACGCCCCGTTTCGATGTCGTATGAGAGAGTTATGACCAAAACAGTGACGACATGTCTGCTGAATCCGAGGGTGACGTGGCAGTTGAGTTGGGGACGAATTGCAACTTGGAGAAGACCATAGCGTCAGTGTGTCCAGCGTGGCGATGTCCTCATCATCACCCCACCTGGAGGCCGAGAGGGGAGAGTTAGCTGGTGCCCTGGGAGGCACCACCATTGCCTATCCAGTGGCACTGCCACCCCTTGGGCGGTGCCCACTAGACCAAGGCTGAGAGTGAGTAGAAGAGCAGGGGCACTGCCATGACCGGTGTGCATCGCCATGGGGAGGGTGGTGGCACCGCCATGGGGTGTTTGGTGCACCCTCATGGCACCGCCCCTTTTCGACAGAGAACAAGGGAAGGCATGGGGGTCACCACCATGGTCACAGCCTTGGTGACGGCGGTGCAGCGCCCTATTTTTCCAGAGGTTGGGGAGTTCGCGCAGTTGGCATGGGGGTCACTACCACCCAAATGGCGGTGCACCTCCCCTAGCTATCCGGTGACCAACAGCTAGTTTCTAACCATTGGAATTCGACCATTGGGACCCTCGCAAAAACCAGCAACTTTGCTCGAATGGCTCTATTTGGCTTGGGGGCTATAAATAGAGGTGGAGTTCGGCCTTGGGCTAGTTGCTAAGCACCCTTAAGCCTTGGTGGCTTGTGTAGGTGTGCTTGGATGCCCTCTAACTCACTTGTGCTTACAAGAGTGCGATCCGATTGCGAGTGAGTGTGATTCTAGTGCATTGCATCATGAGGTTGCATTGAGTGGCACTAGGTGATCGAGTTGCAAGCTAATGGTGCTTGTTACTCTTGGAGGTTGCCACCTCCTAGATGGCTTGGTGGTAGTCTTCATTGAAGCACGCAAAGAAGATTGTGTGGTGCTCTGGAGAAGTGATTGTGAGGGGTATTGTGCTCACCCCGCGGGAGCCGCGAAGAGCAACTCTAGTAGAGCGGGACACGAAGGGCGACAAGTGGTCCGACTAGGTCAAGTGCCAGAGCTTGTGGTAAGCACTCCATGTGAGAGAGTGTGACTTGTGGGTCACCACTAGCAATAGGACCGGCGGCAACCTTGGAGCTTGTCTCAACGGGGACTAGCGTGTTAGCAAACACGTGAACCTAGGGATAAAAATCATCGTGTCAACATTGTCTTCATCATTGTCTCGGTGGTTTGCATTTTGTCGAACACAAGCTTGTATTTACATTTTATCCATTGTGCTTGTGTAGTTGCTAATGTAATTAGTTGGCTTGTGTAGCTTGCTAGTTACCTTCTTGCTTGTATAGCATAGAAGTAGCTCTTGCGTGACTAATTTGGTTTGAGCAACCTTGTTAGTCACATTGCCTAGTTTGTGTAGCTAAGTAATTTGCGCTCTCTAATTTGTCTTGTGTAGCCTTATTATTGAGCATTGCTAGTGAGCTTAGGCTTTGTGCGCTTTGCATCACTAGATTGTGTAGGTGTTCCCCGGTTTGCTTGAAGTATTAGTTGCATAGGTTGTGCGACTTTGCAATCTAGAATTGGTTAGGTGAGCACTAGCTAGCCCAGCACCTTTGTTGCCTAATTAGGATCTTAATAAGGTGTTGTGTACTTAGATAGAGGGGTGTAGCCTTGGCTATACGGATAGTTTGAATTCCATACTTATCTTGGTTAGTCGACGTGATTATTTTTAGAAAGGACTATTCACCCCCCTCTAGTCTGCCATCTCGACCCTACACTGTACCCTTCCTTCCTGCTAGGAGAGCGAGGAAATGGGAGGGGTTTGTAGAGCACCACGATCGATGGTCGGTGGTATCCTTTTCGAAGGCTGGTGCTAGAAGGTGACTTGCGAGCAAGGGAGGATGAGGTGTCATGGAGGCTGGCTCTGTGATCATGCGACCTGGGTTATACCTATGCCTGAGTGGCACAGGTATTCGTGATGGCCGTTGATCAGGGGAAGGTTCACACCACTGTCGCGGGCCATTAGAGTGTGTAGGCAGTGAGTCGGTTATCCAGCGAGAATGTTCATCGCTCCCTAGCCGCTGAATGATGGACTCGGAGCGTTGTTTGTCACTATGCCCGGTCGTGGCATCATGTTGACACGACGAGATGTTCTGTGCCGGGGGCTGCTTCACCCTTCTCTCCTTCCTGTGTTCTTCAGTCTTGGGGGGTCACGACGCCGTGAGGGGGTCTTTAAGGTGTTCTTTTCCACCTTGTCCGACCACGCTCGTAGCTCGCACCCCCAGTGGTGTCATCCTCAAGGTGGTGTTCGGTCTTTCCCTTTCCTATCTTTCGCGGTTTGGCCGCATGTGTATTGTCCATACCTATGGAATATAATTTTAGAACTTTATATTCCTACCTTGAGGTCGTGCTGAGCCCCAGAGACGTGAGGTCCAGCTGCGGGGCTTTGTACTCGAAGTTAGGTCTTTCATGCGAGCAGTCAACCTTCCTTCCTGTGGGACAGAAATATCGCTGGCGGCGCGAAAGCCCCTGCTTTGTTTATGCTTTGGCCTTATTTGTCCCACATCTCCCCATTCGTTGATTGGGTTATGACCTCATTCCCGAGTAGCAGTGTGATCACGGGTGTTTCCCTCTAGCCAAAAGTTGACACTCAGGCTCGAGCGGGCCTAGACTGTGCGCGCTTAGATCGTGGTGGGGTTGTTTTTGCACAGAGCTTGGTGTTGCCTCGTGTAGAGGGCATCGTCATAGGCCCCGGGCGCCCAAGGGATTATCCGCAAGGGTTCGCCGACCCCAGTTGGTCTGTCGATTTCAGGTCATGGATTTGGGATGCCGGAAAGGGCTTGTCACGGGGACTTGGCTCTGCTTGTTTCGGGGTCCCAAGCGACCTCAGGGGTCGTTGCGGCCTGTTGTTTGGTCTTTTGCTTTTGCCCCACGCGGGGAGAGGCATGTCCACCATAACCATGAGATCAGAGCGGTGTGCCTCATTGGAGTCAATGGGTAATTCAAGCGGGACCCGATATCCTCCTCAATTGACGTGGAGTTCGGTTGTGCCTCATCGAGAGAAGTCCCATAAATCATTGGTCGTCAATCCCGTTGGTCCCTATCCGCCTCGCAGCAGCCAGAGGGCAAGATGCCTCCCCCTCAGAGTAGGTCAACCCGAGAGACTTTGAAGCGAATGACTCAAACATAGGGAGAGACGGTCATGTGGCTCCACACCACCGATTAGAGCCATGGGGGCCCATCTTCTCCCCGCCCCTATCCCTTTTTTGGCCTCGAGTCCTCCTAAGGACCGGCCGAAAGGTTAAATTCCTACATACGACGTGGGGTCATGGACGCGGTGGGTCGCTCTGTGCGTGGAGTTAAGGGGTCATTGCTTCCCTGGTCGTTGCGTGGCTTAACAGCGATCGCTTGCATATAGGGCAAGAAAAGATTGCGTTGGAAATTAAAGAAGTGAAAGAAGGAAGTGCAAGTCTTACGCATGCTCTGTCGGTTGCTTCTTTGTTCCCTGCCCTTCGCCTCATTCTGTTGAGGCTATTCCTGTCTATGATTCTTTTGTGAAAGGGGGTTAGTCTGTGAGTTTGTGATGACAGGAAGGTTAGTATATGTTTGGGAGGAAAGGCTAAGGATAGAATCTAGGTAGCTACTCATTATTCCAGGAGTTGGCATTGATCTCGCCAGCATCATTCATGAGCTGATAGGATCCCGAGCGGATGACTTCGGCGATAATGTAGGGCCCTTCCCAGGGCAGCGTCAGCTTTTCCACATCCTTGGTGGTTTCGATCCACCGTAGGATGAGGTCACCAACCTAGAATGCTTGCTCTCAGACATTCTTGTTGTGGTACCTCCGCAGCGCTTGCTGGTATTTTGTGGAGCAAAGGAGTGCTGTCTCACGGGCCTCATCTAGTTGGTCGAGCGTGTCATGGTGATCCTTCTCCACTTTGGCTTCATCATATGCCAGGACTTGAGGTGCTCCGTAGTTGAGGTCGGTTGGTAAGATGGCTTCGGCGCCATATACCATGAAGAATGGTGTGAAACCGTTGAACCGGTTCAGAGTCATTCTCAAGCCCCAGAGCACGGCCAGTACCTCCCCCACCCGCCGCCCCACAAATTTGTCGAGCCTATCAAAGATGCGGGGTTTAAGGGCCTGAAGGAGCATGGCGTTTGCATGCTCCACTTGGCCATTAGTTCGTGGGTGAGCGATGGAGGCCCAATCGATCCGAATGCCGTAATCGTCATAGAATCAAAGGAATTTCTTCCTAGTGAAGAGCGTGCTGTTGTTGGTGATTATGGAGTTTGGGACTCCAAATCTGTATATGATGTCGAGGAAGAATTCCATCGCATCTTCGAATCTTACTCTTGTTATAGGTTTAGCCTCGATCCACTTGGTGAACTTATCAATCATCACCAGAAGGTGGGTGTAGCCCCCGGGTGCTTTCCTGAATGGCCCGAGCAGGTTGATCCCCCAGGTCGCGAAGGGCCACGTTTATGGGATGGTTTGTAGCTCTTGCGTGGGTAAGTGTCTGTCGCGCATAGAACTGACATCCCTCACAGCTTAGTACGATTTGTTGAGCATCCGCAACCGCTGTGTGCCAGTAAAAGCCTTGTCGAAAGACCTTCCCAACCATCGCTCTAGGCGCTACATGATGTCCGTAGATTCCCGTGTGGGCCTCCCATAGGAGTCTCTGCCCTTCTTCTTGCAAGATTCATCTCTGGAGAATTCCTGAGGTGCTGTGCTTGTAGAGGATGTTTTCGATGATCATGTAGGATTTGCAGTGTCATGCTAGACGTCGCGCCTCTGTTAGGTCACTCAGCAAATTCCCCCGCACTAGATATTCTATGAAGGGCGCGGTCTAGTCAGACCTGGTGTCCGTCACCACTCGGTCAATCGCCATCAGGCCAGGAAGGCTCGCGGCCTCTAGGTTGCGGTGATGTTCGACTAGTAGGGTGGGTTTCACCTTGCTAGCCGCGCCCATCGTTTGGTCATGTGGCCGAAGGGCTCACACCGACAGTTCATGTGCGTCATTAACAAACACTCCCGATGGGGCTAGTCCTCGACTTGATGCGATCTTAGCCAGGGAATCGGTGGCTAGGTTGCCTCATCAGAGGATGTGGTGGAGTTCCAGCCCATTGAATCTTTCTTCAAGTTTTTGGACCTCATCGCAGTAAGCCATCACCTTACTGTCGTGACATGACGCTTCTTTCATGACCTGGCTGATGACCAGCTCCGCATCCCCTTTGATGAAGAGGTGGCGGGCGCCAAGCTCAGAGGCAATTCTGAGGCCATGGATGAGGGCTTCGTATTCTGTGACGTTGTTGGTAGCCCATAAGTAGAGTTAGATGGTGTACTCCAAGCGCTCTCCTATCAGGGAGATTAGGATGACCCCGGCCCCTGCGCCTGTGGCCATAAGGGATTCGTCAAAATACAGCGTCCAGTATTCCTGGTAGGTTGGAGGTGGGGGTTTCTATACTTCAGTCCATTCAGTGATGAAGTCCACGAGGACTTGAGATTTGATCACAGTTCTTAGGACGTACGTGATGTGGCAACCCATGAGTTCAGTTGCCCATTTGGCCACGCGGCTGGAGGCATCATGGTTCTGGACCACATCACCGAGCGGGGCTGATGTGACGACCACAATGGGGTGCCCCTCAAAGTAGTGCAGCAACTTTCATTTGGCGATGAGGATGGCATAGATAAGCTTCTGGATTTGCAGGTAACGCATCTTAGTGTCTGAGAGAACCTCGCTGGTGAAGTATACTAGCCTCTAGATCTTGTGGGAGTGCCCGCTCTCTTCTCGCTCGATGACGAGTGCCGCGATGTCCACCTGAGTGGTTATGGCAATGTAGAGGAGGAGCGGTTCTCCCTTCTCGGGTGATACCAATGTGGGGGTTGTTGCTAGGAATGCCTTGAGTTTCTCAAAGGCCTCCTGCACTTCGGCCATCCAGGTAAACTGATTAGCCTTTTTTAGGAGCTTGTATAGTGGCATGCCTCCCTCCCTAGTCATGAGATGAAGCGGCTAAGGGAGGCCAGGCACCCCATGAGCTTTTGGACTTCTTTTAGGTTCACGATGGGGCCTAGATTCTTGATCGTTGTAATCTTCTCTGGGTTGGCTTTGATGCCCTGCTCAGAAATGATGAACCCGAGGAGCTTTCCCTTGGGGACCCTAAATATGTACTTTGGGGTTGAGCTTGATCCTGAATTCTCTAAGACGAGTGAAGGCGGCCTCCAGGTTGTTGACTAGCTGGTTAGCTTTCCTGGACTCCATGACAATACTATCGATGTAGACCTCCATGATGTCCCCAATGAGCTCATCGAGGCATTAGTTCATGCACCTTTGGTAGGTGGCTCCCGCGTTCTTGAGCCCAAAAGGCATGGTGACGTAGTAGTAGGCGCCAAACGGGGTGATGAAGGAGGTTGTAAGCTAGTCAGCCTCCTTCATCATGATTCGATGATATCCCGAGTACGTGTCTAGGAAGCATAGGGTTTCACAACCCATGGTCGAGTCGATGACCTGATCGATTCATGGTAGCGGGTAGGGTACCTTTGGACATGCCTTGTTTAAGTTGGTGTAGTCCACGCACATCCTCCAGGTCCCGTTCTTCTTTTGGACTAGGACCGGGCTAGCGATCCATTTAGGGTGGAAGACTTCCTTGATGAATCTTGCCACCAAGAGCCTGGCGATCTCTTCTCCAATGGCCTTTCGCCTCTCGTCGTTGAAACGACGGAGGCGTTGTTTGACCGGTTTGGCTCCAGGCAAGATATCAAGGCTATGCTCGGTGACCTGCCTTGGGATTCCTAGCATGTCGAAAGGTTTCCATGCAAAGATGTCCTAATTTCGGAGCAGGAAGCCGATGAGCTCGTGCTCTTGCCGATCGGAAAGGCCGCAACCGATTCGAATTGTTTTATTGGTATCTTCGGGATCGATCCGTATCGCCTTGGTATCCTCTGTGGGTTTAAATGCTCCCGTGTACTGCTTTTCATGCTAGATTCGGGTGCAATCTCTGTCATGGTAGCCTAGATAGCTCGTACCTCCGAGGCTCAGCTCATAGCCATTGTAATGTTAAGATTCTCCTCCTCGCAGGAGTGCGCCTAGTGCAGATCACTGCTTACCGTGATGACTCCTCGAGGACCGGGAAGTTTGAGCTTGAGGTGAGCGTAATTGGGAACGGCCATGAATTTAGCGTAACATGGTCAGCCTAAAATGGCTTGATAAGCACTGGGGAGGTTGATTACCTCGAAGTCGAGCACTTTTGTACAAAAGGTCATGTGCCCCTCAAATGTAATAGGTAGGGTACCCTGCCCAAGAGAAGCCCGTGCTCCGGGTATGACCCCATAGACGGGGGCATTTGTCGACCGTATCGCTGCACTAGTAAAAGGTCAAAATTGGCTAGAGGGGGTAAATAGTCTAAATTAAAACTCTACAAATCACTAGAGAAAAGATTAGTAACACAAATGGCGATAAATGCGGTTTGCACTAGCTCTAAGTGTTAAGCAAGCCACCTACTTGCAATTCTAGTTACCTAATGTCTCTATGGCATGTAACGGAACCGTCCAAATTATAAGAGCACAAGTACAAAAACAATCACCGAAGTGATCAAATTCTCGCACTTGAGCCCATATAACTCCGGTAGTCCAATGAAATCATGAGGGATTTCAAACCAACCAACATACAAGCCAAGATCGTAGTGATTCAACATAACAAGTCGTATGTTACAACCATTTCACAAGTAATTGAATATACATCGGAGTTCAACATAGTTATTACAACTTAAGTTCAAAAGTAGCGGAAGCAAAGTAATTTGAAACTAACAACACCATTATTCAAGATATATGCTAGTACCAAGGTCGACTTCCAACAAAAGCATTAGAGAGAAGATAACTCAGAAGGATCATGCCCGTGATCACACTCCGCCACTAAGGCAGGAGCCAACCAACTCTTGCAGTCGCCATGATACATCACAACCTGCAACAAGTGGGGATAAAACCCTGAGTACAACAATGTACTCAGCTAGACTTACCCGTCATAAACCAGAAATAAAGTGACACCAAGGATCATGCAAGGCTGATATAAAGTGGGCTAGCTTGACAACATTTTGCATAAAAGCTTAATATGGATAAGTAATCATTAATGCTTAAGCATCAAGTTAATTATCATTAACCTGTCATCTATATTAGAACCTGTACTAGAGCACTCACTTTATTAGGAGCAAACAATATTAACCATAGTAGGTATAAATTGAGGCAACCTTTCCATCGTTATCCAATTAACCATCCGTTCAATTTAATGGAATCTACGTTGCCGCTGCTCAAGTCAAGTGCTCACTAACCGGGAGCGACGGCGATTCGAATCGAATTCCTATCCAGCTGGAGGGGTATTTCTAACACTCGCCGAGTCACGCCTGGTGAGGGCTGCTCAGGTCATCTTTCGTACAGTTCAGGAATCGCGGGTCCGAATGATGTCGTGTCCCCAAGGGTGACACTCTGCCAGGTGATAGGGACTCTAACCCCCCCTTGGTTTCACGCCAATGTCCCCAAGCACATCCTTTCTCTCCTCCAAGATGCAACCTACCATTCGATTCCCGGCCTGAACCATACTACTCGACTTCGCGGTCGGAACGACTTATCCGACCAACTAAGTGTTAGACTGCGTTCAACATGACTCAAGGACGTACAACGAATCGGTCCTTAAACGACTCAGACGGGGATAGATCCACACCCAAGACCTCCATGTCTTGTTGCTTCACTATCGTCATCCCGCCCAGTCTCATTTCATTTTATTAACACATGGTTTCATTCCACGATAGCAAATATAGCCAACCGTGCCATATATGAATATCCCTATATCTCGCAGGTGACAGGAAATCACCTGACTTCTACCGCTTAAAGCAGGGCTAAGCATCTATTCGATCCTAGTCTATATAGGATTCAAGGATTCATATCACTGTACAAGGAATGATATAATGCAGCAAGGGTTTCCAAACAACTCCTACCACTTAATGCAACAATACTTATAACATATACATAATTAATTGCTTTGAAGATAGGAGGCTTATAATGCTCCGGGGCTTGCCTGAGATCCGACTCAAGTCAGAGTTTGTCAGATGAAACTCACTTGGCGAGCATTCCCTCATTCTAGCACTTGTCCGATCTTTCCATCTCTGAGATAGGTCCACCAACACCATCTTCTGGTTAGCTCCACATCACGTTCTTCACGTGTTTCAGCTAGCATACCTAAATGAGGCGCAATAATGCATATGTATGAATGCATAGAAGTGCAATAAACAAAGTAATCATGCAAGCATACCAAAGTTCACATAAACACCTAGAGCTAATTAACTTAATCCTCATTAAGACATAACATAGAAGAGGGCAAGCACATCAATCAAGAAACAAGTCTCACAAGATCACAGGGTGCCACCCAAGTATCATCAAAGATATGAGTCACACTTCAATACCCAAGCATGACAAAGTTAATCAAAGTATGAGAACTAGAAATTGCTACCTTCTGGACATCAGACCAGCAGCTGAGTAATTTAATCATAACTGGAGATCTACAACTCCAAATGACTTGAAAGAAGACATTATGGAAAGCTTATGAAATTATCTATATTTCATTTATAATCATCTCAACCTGATTCTAACATTTACCAGGTCGAAATACAGAAGGTACAGAATCTGTCCTGGAAGGACAGAGAGCAACCTAAATCTGAACCCAAATTAGAACAGCTGTAGTTTCTAAACCATATGGCCAAATGCCACCAAAATTTAACAGCAGCTAGATCATGAAATTAACAACAACTTTGTTATAGCACACAAGACATGAAAACATCATTTGCATAGGGTAATTAACAATATTCTTAAATCTGTTCAGAAACCTCATTTGCAAGAAATAATTATTAACTTATGTTGCAAACATTTAATTGAATAAAACCAACTTTACCAACATTTCATACATGACTAAAGAACACCAGAAAATATAGTGTCAATTACTAAATAAATTCTTTTAATACATTTTCTTAATTTATTTAGATAATTAGGTGGAATTATGACCACATCATAAGGATGCTCCATAAATTCTACCAAAATTACAGGGGTCCACACATGCTCTCAAAAGTCTACTGTACAAATTTCAAGCCATTTAGATAAGTACATCAACCCCTATGAAAAAGACAATCAACTATTGAAATAAATCATGTGAGAACAAGTAAAACCTAAAACTCAATATTTTCTGTGAATACATGGCCATAGAATGAACCAAAATCATAGAGCAACACCATAATAAGGTGATGGGACAACATTTTCTTTTTTATCATTTATATATTATTTATAAGCTATTTATCAAGCCCTAAACAAGTTAAATCAATAACTAGATCATCCAATAAGTAGTGACCAAGAAATTTAATACATCCCTATCATGACAAGACTACCATAAAAATTTCACATCATTTGGAGCATCACAACTCAAGATATAAAATGACAAGTAATAAAATGAGATTTTCCTTATTTAACAAGGTCAATTCAAAACCCTAAGAAAACAGTGAACAACTAGGGTGTTTAATATTTTTCCTAGTAAGTACATGTCATAAAAAAATTAACAAAACAAGAATCACTATTTTTGGATGTCTAAAACTCCAGATCTTGCTCTGGTTAGGTTTGAAGGCATTTCTAGAGCTCTTTT
The DNA here is from genome assembly GCA_022457205.1 of Saccharum spontaneum. Lineage (NCBI taxonomy): Eukaryota > Viridiplantae > Streptophyta > Magnoliopsida > Poales > Poaceae > Saccharum > Saccharum spontaneum. Next base: position 39,396,436 of record CM039590.1, on the reverse strand, counting down.
TCAACTTAAATAAACACATTGAAAAACATCTATAAACATATAGAATTTTATGACTCTACTGCATAGATCTCTTCTCAAGGTTTCCAAAAAGCCTATTTTTGCTATTTTTGGAATTACCTAGCCAGAGATATGCATTTTAGAAGATTTAACCAATTTCTGAAATTCAAAATCGGAATAAAACAACCCTAACAATATTCGCTAGGCACACCCAATTACACACACAAGACGGTCACTTCCTTAAACCGACAAGTGGGCCCCGAAGTCCGGCCGGGCCCGCTTGTCATATGGGAGAGAGTCACGGGAGGGGGAAATTGGTCTTCGTCTTCAACCTCCGTCGGCCGAGCGCGGGAGGCAAACACCGGCCGGCCAACCGACGGTGGGGCGGTCACCGGCGGCGAGGGTGCCCATGCAGCACTAGTGGGCCCACGCGCACCCACCGGTGCACCCAGTCTAGCTTGAACGGCTCGGAGGAGGCGGGACCACGGGCGCCTGCGGTCGGCGGCAGCGCCACCGCGGCCGGCCGTGCCCCGGCGATGGCCTTGGCCCGGGGAGGAGCGCGGTGGCTTGCCTGGAGGAGCGCGCACGCGCAGAGGGTCGCAGCTCGGACAATGGAGGATCGAGGCGACATACCCACCTTGAGCTCGAGCACGGGCGGCAATGGCGGCCGTGGCCATGGCGGCTTCGAATTCATGAGCTGAGAACGACGGTGAGGCAAGGGAAGAGGTGCTACGAGTTTGGTGTCGCAAGGCGGAGCTTCTGGTGGTGCTCGTGGAGAGTGAGGAGGCGCGGAACAGCGAGAACACATCGGTGGCCGGAGCTCAGCCATGGTGGTCGTCGCGGCATGCGCTTCCAGGGCGAAGCCGAATGAGGAGGAGGCAGAGAACAAGCTTGGGAAGTGGACGAGCGGCCGAGTGGCTCGGTGTCCATGACGCACCATGCGGGAGCAGGGCACGCGGCAAGGAGCTGGAACGCGGTGCGGGCATGAGTGCCACGTCCGGACGCGCGTCGCCCATGGAGGCCTTCTACCGAACAGGTGGCAGGCGTCAGCGAAGCCAAGTGGATACGCCATGTTGGGCTCGATACAGGCCGAATTTTGAATTGGGTCAAATAGCAAAGTTGTTCATCTCAGTATGCTCTATATTTTCTATTTAGGGGTCATAGTCATTAGAGCTTTAGATTAGGAGATAATCAGTCCCCAAATTACCAGTGTCGACATGTTAATCTAGGGCTCGGTTTTGGGATTTTGCAATGCAAACTTGGTCAAATTGATTCCAAATTTTTACATGTTGTCCTCCATTGAATTGTTTCCAACTTTTGTTAAGGGGTCAAACCAAGTTACTTAACAAAATCTCGAGAACGCAGAATGTCAATGTCGAAGACACTGAAATCAGGGCTTTAAAATTGTTAAGTGTTGGAAACAGTCCCACATCTGACTTGTGGGCCCTTTTTGATCATGTTCCACACATTTTCATGACTTGACTCTTAAACAAAGTTTGTTCCTTATAAAATTCTCTACGACTTTGTCAAAGGGTGCACAGTCATGCAAAGCTTCTAGGTTACACTTTTGAAACGGTCAAACAAAAGTGTTCCAGGGTCCATACATGGTCAACCATCACTTAGAAGCACATTTAGGCATAATGATCAACATGAACATTGTTCCATGGAGTGTCCTAAGTGTAGTTAAGGTGTTGTAGAGGCCAAACATACCCACCATGCATAGGTTGCACAAAAGTGCAGGCCTCACATGCCTTACAACATAGAACTCAAGTGAAATGCTATAGTCATTTCATGTGGTTGTTTCAAGATACATGCTACACATGTTCCACTAGGGTGTTCCACATGTGTCCAAGATGTGTTGCACATATTGCACAAACACTAGTTCCCATGGGATGTAAGGCAGGTTTTAGTCATAATCCAAACAAGCATATAACTTATCATTTCATGTGACTTTTTGATTCCAAACTTTACGAAACTTTTCCAGGGATCAATATAGATAGGTACCTAGGTGAGACACATGAAGATATGGCAATAACACCATCCAAACATCTATCTTTGAAAATGGCCTATATGTAAAGCAATGATGCAGCATCCAACCCAAAGTTAGGCTCATCTCCCTAGGTTGACATTGACATTGTCATTTCCACTTAATCTATCATGTTTGAGCTCAAACCCACTGCCTAATTGGTGATAAACACCTGGGGTGTTACATGGCACAAACAAGCTAGGTTGCTACAACTACTACTATCTAGAGTGCTAGCAACCAGATAAGCATAACTAAACAACCTAAAACACAAGGTAAAGTTGCAGTAAGTAAATGAAGGGAAGACGATTTTATACTAACGTGTAGAGGCAAGTGAATCAATGAAGAATACCAATGTGAAG